>JALIZH010007284.1:0-119735 GCA_030522465.1 Rhipicephalus appendiculatus
GTGACGTGGCGGCTGAATGAGGTGGGACTAACAGCACATCAGCCACCCAAAGGTTGTTACTTAGGGCCACAAATAAAGCAAACAGGTTGGATTTCGCACAACAGCAAGAAGGACGGAACAATGGGAAAGCGTTGCATTCAGTGATCAATCAGCGTTTACGACTGCTGGCGACCAGTGAACAGCAAATTTCGCGCCCTAGCAGGAAACGATAAGTTATTATCTACAATTAATTGTTCTTCATCCACACAAACAAGATCCTGGTTCATAGTGTGCAGGTTAGATTACCTCGCATACGGGTTCAGCCTAATTCTTTTTGCTTCGTGGAGAAGAACAATGCAGTTTAAAAATATTGCGCCACTTTAGAAAATATTTCAACTGTACTAGACCAAGTGCAACACGTTGAGTAAGTTTGTTCCAGTCAGAATTGTTTTGTTTTTGTTTTGTAGCAGAGGGGAAACTTGCTCACACGCACAAGGGGGGATTGGTCGCACGGTCGAGCAGGGTTTAAAGATTCCTCCCATTACAACGAGCTCGGCCGTAAATCTTCGTCGTTGCCAGCCACAGCAAAAGCGCAAAGAATGCCTCAGAGACGTATAGCGGCTACATTGCTTCTGCGAAGAATGATGAATAATGGCACTCTAGGTAGTTTTTATTTCGCAAAATTATACTGGTTCAAGGCATACTGGGCACATTGCAATTGGACTAGACGTAGTGGCTTCGCTGCCACCCTGTGCGGCGCGTGCGGAAGAGTATGTCATTCTTGCTTAGTTCCTCTGTGCGGGGTATATTTGCGCGCTTTTGTGCTGTCGGCTCGACATGCGTTTGCCGTGGAAATTCATTTTTGCAATTTGTAGGATGAATGGGAATCGCCTCGAATGTTCAGCAGAAGTGTCCTGAGAAAGAGTTTTGATTCAGAGGTCAGATGCTGCTTCGCAAGTGGATACATTAGCTATACTGTTTCGATGTTTCCGAAAGGTCTGGCTTCTTGAAATCACAACGCATTTTCATTGTTTTCTCTGCAGGTTCCCAAGAGGAAAGGAGCACATATTCAAAAATATTATGCCCCTGTCACACTGGTACTTGAAACTCTTTTAGAAGAAGACTTCTTGCTCAACAAAGAATTTCGCCCGCATAAAAGCATGAGAGGGAGCAATATACTCTTTAGCAGAGGTGTTGCGTGCAAGCGGAGTTGGTCAATTTCTTTCACGCTCGGAAAAGAGCAGCCATGACAACAGTGGGTGCCAGCAATTGCAAATTAATAAAAAATGAGCAAATGTATATTTTTCTGTTACCTAAGCTCATCATAAAAGAAAGTTTATGGCCCGTATTCACAAACGATACTTAAGTGGAGCTACAGTAAGCATAAGAAAAGTACAAGTATAAGAAAAGTTTCAGAAAAGTGTTTCTCCAACGACACTTAACTATTACTTTCTGAAGTAGCACTTTTCGGGACAAGTATGTCGCATGGTGTCGAAGCTACGTAAATTATTGACGTGTACGATGTATTTATTTGCAAAATATTAACTTTTGCACCGAAATAATGTGGAAAGTTGCAGTGATCGCATGCACACAGTGCTGAGTGAAGAAAACAAGTATGCGTATTTTAGTGCCTTTTTAACTTGTCTGGACACGGTGGCCTACAGTCACCCCCAGTTATAGCCCGGTGATACCCCAGTCAGCTGTTACCTCTCGCCTTTGCTATAGTAATGTTGTGTTCGCTACGTGCGGTGGCTTACAGTTACTCTGTGCTCCGGTGACGATAAGCGGTTCTTTTCGGTGTGTGTCCAATCTGTGCAGAAGTGAATGACACCTACCACATGGTATGGGCATGCCAGCTCAATCCTTCTTCACCCCCGAACCCCAACCCAACCCGAGGGGACTGGGAAGCGGTCCTGCTCGGCTGCCAGGAGCTTCCGTCCCAACAAGCCATGGTCTGACGTGCCAGGACAGCTGCCACGACCAATGGGGTTCCTGACTAGGCACTCCACCTTGTACTGTGAGCGAGCTGACCCACTGGGAGCTTAATAAATGTTAAGCACCACCACCACCACGCCACCACAGCGTCGTCGAAAACCAGACCGACGCGGCGCCCGCGAGTCGGAAGCGAGACTCCTGGAAAAAGATCGAAGATGAGTTTGACAGCCGCCACAACGTCATGCCGCGGAAATGGACCCATCTCAAGAAATGCTGGAGAGAGAGAAATGAAGAAGAGGAAATGCAGGGAGGTTAACCAGACGAGCCTCCGGTTTGCTACCCTGCACCGGGGATATGGGAATGGGGATGAAAAAGAGAAAGAGAGAGAAGGAGAGCAATGCACGCACAAAGGAGTACAGTCAGTCACTGAGGCCGGAGCTTCTCTGACCTACATGACTTCAGCGTTCTGACATTCTGGGGAAATCACGTCCTTTGGGAGGGCCGTGGTTGAGCCGTGGAGATTATTGAATCGCTGAAAACACTGGATTAAGAACCTCCAGCAGTGTCAGGGCAGTTCGCGCTGTCGGAGTATTTAGCTTATTCAAAAGGATAAATATGGTGTCCATAAGGGAGCGAAGCATCGTAGGAATGCGTAGAAGCACAACCATAGCCAAAGCCACAGCACCATCCACAGCGACTCGAACGGTTGCAGCAGACATTGACCGAGTCAACGACAGCGCTCGTTCCCCACGACTTGCCTGAAGAAATGCTGGAAAAACCTGAAAGACAAGTGGCGAAGGACAAACGCTGAAGACGTGCGGGAACGGTTTGCGACAGGTAAGCATTGGTCTGATTGATATTGAGATATTACTGGTGACGCATCCTGCATTAGGCCATTGCGCAGCGTTCAGAAATTTACCGCGATGACCTGAACTTGAGAGACGCACTGGCATTCCTTCTCTTCAGGCAATAAAAAGGAACGCCAGCGCATCTCTTAGTCCGGCCTCGGCTGAACTCGCCAAAATAGGCAGTGCTCGCGCTCCGTAATTCTGTCACAGCGTTAACAATCATGGTTGCGCTTACTTACACTTGTGCTACGTACAAGGAAGAGTGCAAATCGCGGTATTAAATCCGCTGAGCACTATATGCATCGCTGTGTTTGCACATTTCTTTCGCGCGTCTTGTGCGTTCGTTTAACGTTTGCTCATTATGCTGTGTTTGAAAAAAAAAGTTTAATTTGAGGTCTCATTAAATTCGTTGCATTGATTCTTTGCATTTCACGTCGCGGAACACCACCGTCCAGCCAAATCACCGACGAGCGGCAGCGCGTAGTATACATGACTTCACACATGGCCGTTCGTCTGCCTAACGCCTGCGACAGCGACCGCAGCCGGCATGATGCTATGCCCGGGGGATCGCAGTCCTCGAACCAGCTGACCACACCTTCTGTCGTTGCACTGCTGTCGCAGACAGCAGTGCAGCGACAGAAATTGGTTCGAGGACTTCGTAGTTTTTTCATTGCCCGTGTTTCAAGTCTGTTAAGTTTACTTCTTTGTTACAAAAATGTTTTTCGTTTAATACGCTCCAAATGTCAAAATGTATTACGCTGCAAAAGTCCAGTATTTCAGCCGTTTTCGCCATGGTATGTTTGTCAGGCTTCGGTGCTGCCACCCAGTCATGGCTCACGTACTTGAGCATCTTAGTGTGACGAATAAACAAAGCAACATCAAACGTTGAAGATATAGGTGGGCTGGAGTGCCTGACATTTATAAAAATAAATTGATTACAAATGGCACTTCCAGCACTACACGGCTGCAGAGTGTACATACACAGCAAGGTGTTCAGAACAGTGCGACACTTTTGGTGTAGCTATGCACGAATCGGCAAGCAGTGTGACCATTTGAACTGTTTGTACAGGTTGTCAAGACGTGTGCGAGAGGACAACAGACCCCTGGTCATGGCAATAGTTTAACAGTCCACTGGAAGAGGCATCAACAAATGCGTCACGTCCCCATGGCCAAGTACAGGATGCTGCAAGGAGCAAACCGTGCTACGGTGGTGGTGCAAGCTTATCATAGGCTGCAGCTGGAGCACCTACACCAACTTTCGGCGAACTGCCAGCGCCGGTGTGCCAGCTGGCACGAAACGCACTTCAACCAGCGGCAGCCAGAGGCAAATGGCTGTCTCAATCGAATTGGGTGCCCGCCTGGATGCCATCAAAGAGGACCGCGAGAAAAAGAAACGAGAGCATTTGTTGAGGTAGAAATTCATGCGGATCGAATGCAAACAAAAAAAGGGCGACACAGTGAAACAATGGAGCTTTTTCGATAAAAAATAGGTAATCAGAAGGTCAAGGCATAAATGCTAAAGCTTCAGCTAGACATTATGAAAAAACAGTACGAATAAGGTAACATCCCTGCGATGTTGTGTCATTTCGTTAAAGTGAAATACTGCGCGACTATG
This sequence comes from Rhipicephalus appendiculatus, assembly GCA_030522465.1. Taxonomy (NCBI): domain Eukaryota; kingdom Metazoa; phylum Arthropoda; class Arachnida; order Ixodida; family Ixodidae; genus Rhipicephalus; species Rhipicephalus appendiculatus. The sequence continues at coordinate 4,378 of JALIZH010007284.1, forward strand.
CGCTCCGTCATCCTGAAGCCGCCTGCTGTTTCTGGGACAAGTGGCATTGCTGCTGGTGGCGGCGGAGCAGGTGAGATAGGAGCCGGTGAACTGCTGTCATGAATGACCTGGCTTTGTGGTGGAGGTGGGACGGGTTATTTCAGGAGGTGGCCGAAGTTATGGAGTGCGGCAAAAGCTGTTACGATGATGGGAACTGATGTTGTTTATATCTGAAGCGTCATGTCGAGGCATGAAAACCTGTCGAGATGCTCTGCTGGTAAGGGCAATGCCCTCGAATGCGCCGTCAGCGCAACACTTCGCAAGAGACAGCCGTACGCACGAGAGTCGCGTTCTCTACCGCTCCTTACATTATGATGACGGCGCAACTAGTCAGTTATCATTTATACCCGCCCTGTACATCCCCCCCTTGCGAAGCATGAATGTTTTATATTTGAGAACACCTCTTAGTATTAACTAAAATACACTTCTCACTAAGAAAACCAGAACGCCAGTCTGCGTCTTTTCACACGTCTTCAGTAACGTGAACGCCGAGCACCAGGACAACCAGGAACTTGCGGAGTTACGTTGTGCTCGGTGTCCGTCGCAGACTGAGCATCTTGGTTAAGGTCACCGAAGACTTGAGTATCCGACGCCACGCCAGGAGGTTCGCTTGTTCACGAACATTTGCACAGGCTGTTGACTGTGGCATTGGAGAAGGTGTCTCGGATGGAATTCTCAAAGACGCAGATGCTGGAGAAGTAGACGGGGAACTGACAGGCGAACTGATACTTGGGGCCAGATGTCGACGACTCCTGTCAAGAACACCGTTTGGCGTCTGTACCACATAAGAGCGTGGCCTTTGAGCAGGACTCAGAACTGTGGCCGATACTTTGACGTCTTGCACCCACACTTCTTCCCCTTCTTTCAGGGCAGAGAGATCTTTAGCAGCGCGGTGGTAGCAGTAGCGTCCGAACGGAGTAATAAACGTTGTATACTCTTGCGAGCTTTCAGAGAGACGCACCTGGTGGAATCCTGCTTGTGCGTCCAGCTTGGAGAATACTGTTGCAGGTCCAACTTTTCCTAGCACCTGGTCGACTAATGGCATAAGGTGTCGCTCACGGAGTACTATTTGGTTAAGTTTTGTTAAGTCCCCGCACAGTCGATTACCACCGGATGATTTGGGAACGACTACAAGTCCGGCGCACCACGGCGTTGGTGTCTCAACCCGTCGAATCACCCCATCTCGCTCGAGCTTGTCGAGTTCCCTTTTCACCACTCCCGAAAGCGGTATGGGGGTCCTTCTTGGTACTGGTAAGGAGAATGGCACTTCTGCTGGCTTGATGCGAATGTGATACTCGTCAGGCATTGTACCCAAGCCTGAGAAGAGTGGAGACGCGGCTTGAGGCGCAGATCGAAGCGTAGCAATTGTGTGGTCTTGAAGTTCATCGTCCACAAACTGGATGATTCCGCGACCAACAATCGCCTCGTAACCAAGGAGAGGTGTGTCGATACCATGCACCACGTAGAGTTTCTGTTGTATGGAGCCAGAACGCCAGGTCAAAGTTGCCGGAAACGTAACCGATGAGGTTGAGTCTGTTGTGTCCAGGCCCAAGAAGTTGCTCGCCTCCTGGCGGGTCAAGCGAAGCTGGGCATCCCTGGAACGTTATAGGGACAACAGACACGCCGGTACCCGAGTCCACTTTGAAGCGAAGAGCTTGCCATTGATTCAACGCTGTTGAACCGACGAAGGTCGCGGGAGGCGTTTACTGCGAGCAGCTGAATGTGGCTGAGACGCTTCTTCCTGGAACGGCAAACTACAGCGAAGTGTCCTCTCTTGTGGCATAAGTTGCATGTAGCCTTCTTTGGTGGGCAATATTGGCGAGAGTGCGCCGAGTAACCACAGTAGTCGCACGTAGCGTTCGATGAGACGCGATGCTGGTTAGCCTCTGAACGAGAGGAGAGTTGACACGCGTCTGAGCTGCGGGCACTGGCTTGCTTCTTTGCAAGAGCGTCAATGTTGAGAGGATCTGCTTGGGAACTCTGTGCTTGTTTTTCCTTTTCAGCGTCTTCGTGCTGGCGAGTTGAGCCAGCGCATCTTGAAGCGTGAGCTTCGAGACGCGGCAGAGCTGGTCCGACAAGTGGGAATCCAGTAGACCCGCGACAAAACGGTCGCGCACGAGACGATTTTCTACCGTAAGAGGGTAGTTGCATTTATTGACCATGTTCTTGAGCACGGTGTAGAACGCCTCTACAGTCTCTCCGGGCAGCTGATTGCGTTTGTGGAACCGGCTGGACTCGTAGACTTCACTGACCGGGTGAACAAAGTATCCGTTGAACTTTTCCTTCACTGCTTTGTATGAGGCGTGAGCTTCCGTGTCAGTCATGAGAGAGGACAAAATAACACGAGCTTGAAGACCCATGCAGTAGAGCAAGGTGCGGACTTTTGTTTCTTCGGCAGCAGACGCTAGGCCTGACGCGAAGGAGAAGTCTTCGAACTGTTGAATCTATGCCGGCCACTGACCTGCGTTGTCGAAGTTGAACGGTGGCGGAGAGTGAAGGGAAGCGCTGGTGCCAAGAGGAGCAGCAGAACTTGAAGCCTCGGCATCAGGACATTTTAGTGGCAGAATTCCACTTCTGACACCATGTCGAGACACTCTGCTGGTAAGGGCAATGCCCTCGAACGCGCCGTCAGCGCAGCACTTCGCAAGACACAGCTGTACGCACGAGAGTCGCGTTCCAAAAAGCCCGACTTTATTCTCTACCGCTTCTTACATCACGATGAGGGCGCAACTCCGTGAGCGAGACTGTTGTACCTAAACAAAGCATTTCTTAGCATTTTAGGCATTTGTATACACAATAGTATTGCTCCATGATTGCTCCAACTTGACTTCACCTGAGCTTAGGGCTGTCTTTCGTCCATGTGTCCCTAAATGGGGTCATGAGGTAGGATCTCCAGGGATACCCCTTGTCGCCAAGTAGGATGCCAGGCAGAGTCCCTCTCTCATATTGTACTCTCGCCAAACTATTGTCAAATATCCGGCTGTCGTGAGCTGAACCCGGCCAGCTGGCCACCAAATCAAGAAAGATTGAAGTTGAGGCCCTGTGATTGCCTGCAAAACAAAACAATCTTTTTTCCCTCTGAAGTAGCTAGAATGCTCCGGAAACTTGGTACAATTTTATGTTATGCATAAAACGTCGCACTGCTACTTTTGGAAACATGATAATCATTCGAGTATTCCATATTTCGTATTTACGTCAATGGCAGAGCAGTAAGCATACCAGGACATTGATTGAGAAGTAGCCCTTGAAATTCCGAAAGACCTCCGCGTCTTCTCAGCCTGATTTTTCATGGGCACATGAGTGCAGTCTATGCAGCCGCTCACACCAGGGAAATGCGCCATGGCATAAAATTCCTCCATTACTACGGCCGCTTCAGTGGCATTGAGCAACTTCACAAGCTGCGGGAACAATGTGTCGGCTATCATTCTTGATATGCGTGCGTTGATGCGTGGCACGCTTGCTTGAGACACATTAACAAGGTCTCCGTAAAAAACTTCGTTCGGGTGCCGTAGAATCGATGCGTAAAATGAGGAGCTGGAGCAGTGGCGAAACGGGGTGACCACGTTCGTTGTGCTTTGGGTGCAGTGGCAGCATTTCCAGCAGGCGTATCACTGCTCGCTTGGAAAAGCGGTACCGTGACAGGAATTCCGCGTCGTTGTATGCTTCTATGGGATTCTGCCGCTCCCTGAGAACTGGCCGAAACGGCAGCACGTAGCGATACGCTTCATCCCGTGTAATTTCCTCAACCCGGCCAGCAAAATCCACAAAGTCGGCGAGACTGTTACAGTAGTCGGCCATTTTGTTTGATGTGAAAACATCGAAAGTAGCACTCAAGGTGGCCAGTAGCTGTACTTTACTTTCCGGGTTACTTAAGTGCCGATTTCAGTTTAACTTAAGAACAAGATTGGTCTCTGAAACACGTTAAGTGCCGATCGCTTACTTCAGTCATATGTTAAGTATGAGTTTTGTTTGTGAATACCGGGCCTATATCTCGTAGAAGGTGTAACAACGAAACCCTTTACAACTTATTTCCTTGTGTACTGTCGTAAGAAGGCGGAACTGGTCGAGGAAATCATGTGAAAACGTTTAGCGCGTTGCACGCGCGGACGCAAGAGGCACGCCAACGCCGTTGACGAAACAAACCTGGGCGCACATAAAGGCAACTGTTGCATTGGTCGGTGAGGAATATTTGTACTTTCGTCAAGCCGCGGGAAGACAACCTGTACGCGTTGCGTGCGCGGAAGAACAACGGTAATGTCTAAGTCAACATCGTATTACTTTATTGAGAAACACGGTATCATTTTGACTGTAATGTTTTGAAAGCTAGCGCTATGCTTTGGGCAGCGCGTTCGGGATAAAACACTAAAATCGTTGGCGCCATGTGTCTGCGAGGAAACGTTTTTTTTTATTATAATGTCTTTCAACTTTGTGAAGGACCGCTTAGGTCAGATTTTTTCTTTTTTGCGCTCGTGTAACAGGTGCATTAGGCGTTCATAGGTTGGGCTGCTTTGCCGATCGGAAGAAGACAAGGATGCCTACTACTCGGGTCACAAGAGATCCCACTGTGTGAAATACCAGTCGGTCGTGTGCCTTGAGTTGAATTATTTGCCAACTGGATGGACCATGCCCCGGAAGACGACCCCATGCGGGAGTGAGCTCGTGGCTGTTTGCGTGAAATTAAATATTACAGCGTGAAGTTTAGACCTGCGTTCTTAGTGTGGTATCGCACCTACAACAGAACAGCTTACGACATTACAGTTTCTTGTGCCTCTACGTTTGGTGCAACGCATGCACGCGTTACCTTTGATCTCCCACCTCTTTGACAGCTGACATTCTTTTAGAGCTTTTTTACACATTGTTAATTCCTAAGTCATGATTAAAAGAAGAAAAAATACAAAAAATGCTCCGCCTTTTCAAACAATCTTTCGCCCACGCAACAGTTTCAGTTCCTATACGTGTACCTAAAATTATGATTCTTTCATTTTTTTTGCTTCATTTTTAATGCAGCAATCCCTTCAAAGCTGCCACCTATATGCTGTTCGATGGTCTGCGAAGTGGCAGTGATCTTATAAAAAAATTAAGTCACAGTTTTACCGGAAGGGCGAAGCAATGAATGCGATACCGAGAAATTGGAATGTCACACGAAGATCGACGAGCAGCTTGAAACTTGCAGCTTTCTGCTGAAGCACAAAGAAAGACTCTCGAAAAGGACCGCAAGTATACACAGGACAAGCGTGAACTAACAACTATCACAGTTGTGACGCCTTTGTGTTTGAGCAACGCGCGACAAGTGTCAACAGCGCAGAATCCGACGATCTTAGATATTTCTTCTTTTAAAGTGTGGCGCACTGAATGACCCCCTCTGCGTCTCCTGCCACGCGGTGGCGTCTGACGCAAGGTGTGGGCCGTGTTTTTTTTTTCTACTTCCACATCATTAGTGGGTACAGGAAGGGTCCCCTTTTTCGTGCGTGTCTCAAGGGCAGGTTTCAAATTGAAAGAAAATGTAGGAGCGTTGCGTGATCGAAAACACGCTCAAGCTCCTGCGAGATCTGCATACCGCCTGCGGTAAATGGTGTCTATAAAAAAACTTGGACCATCTCCCCGAAGGGAACCCTGATGGGATGCGAAGCAGCAGCGGTACGCACGGCGTTGACCCGGTTGAAACGGGCGTCATCGCAGATAAACGAGCCGAAAGAGTGTTTCCACTCGACATGCGGTCGAGCGTTGCGGGCGGTGGAGAGGGTGAAGCGAGAGAGAAGTGACACGTTCAGAGGTGTTGCGAGCGGGCGGAGCGAGGGAAGCGTGCGAGGGGAGCGTGACGTCACGCGCAGCTGTGACGTGACGTACTTGGCAACGCTCCAACACCTACGGCGAGGGGAACGCGTTGCGGCGCATTCCTACGGACGCACGTAACGTACGGCGTTACACACATGAGTCAAATAGCTGCTTCGCACCTAATAGCTTGTCGTTATTACGCCAGCGCATGCATGACGTGTGGATGTGTGTTCTAACGCAGCGCGCTGCGGAGCGAGGAGTCGCTAGTTCGAATCCCCGGTCGGGTGCCTTGGAATCTTTTAGATGCGAAGCAGCTCTTTGACTAGGCGTGTAATGCTGACCCTCTGTCCGTGCGTCCGTACGAACGCGCCGCAACGCCGCAACGCGCTCCCCTCGCCGCAGGTGTTAGCGGTGCCAAGTAGGTCATGCCGCAGCTGCGCGTTGACGTCACGCTCCCCTCGCAGTGCGCGCTGACGTCACTCTCTCCCTCGCCTGCCGCGCGCTCGCCGCAGCGACCGCAGCTGCCGCCTGACGCGCGCCTAACGTACGCGTTGAAACATGTCTGTACGTGTCACCTCTCTCTCGCTTCACCCTCTCCACCGCTCCCATGCGCAACGCTGCTGCTTCGCATCCCATCAGGGTTCCCTTTGGGAAGATGGTGTAAATTTTTTCTTTTGATTTATTTTTTCTTTGTGCTATATATATATATATATATATATATATATATATATATATATATATATATATATATATATATATATATATATATATATATTGTAATGAAGAGTGGCACGGCAGCTGTGGGACACGGGCTGGAGAGCGAAGAAGAGGAAGCGGGAATAGAACAGCCGACCCAGGAACGGGTGCTGTCTCTGTGTCTCGTTCTTCACAATGGCGCAGCCGCTTAACGAACCTTTGCGCGACGACCTGCAGGCAGAAACCGTGCTACGGAGTGGACGCACTCTCCAGCGTCCCGCTGCTTCGGCTACCGTGACCACGGCATCCGACCTGGCCACCACGGATACCGCAGCCAGCGCGCTGTCTGCAGGTGTCATTGCAGCTCCAGTCGGGGACTCAACTGACTTGGCTTCTCAAGCCGCTTCACCGCCAAGGGACGCCGTACACGCTCCCATGGACTTCACCTCCGGTACCACAACTGAAGCAACGTCAGTACCGTCGCCAGAAGCCAGGCGCAATCCCTCGCCGGTGGCCACCAGTGACATCTCAGCGCTCATGCAGGCCATCGCTACTCTGGCCAAGCGTTTTGAAGACGCCACCGTCTCCTTCACAGCAGCCTGCACACGCACCGCATTGCCTTCGCCATCTTTCGACGAAATTCCTGAATTTAGTGGCGTCGATCAAGATCCAACCATCTGGCTGCACGAGATCAATTCCTTGGTCCGTCGTCATGCTTGGACTGACGACATAAAGCTATCGCTAGCCGAAAGCCGACTGCGTGATTCCGCCAAGGCGTGGCAGCAATACGATGGCGGCAAGGACAACTCCTGGAGCGACTGGTCTACAGCCCTCGTCACTGCCTTCCACCCGCTTCCCCTCCGCATACGATGACCACTTCATGCGCATGCGATCGCGTCGGCAGGCTTTCTCTGAAGATGTCCGTCAGTACGTCTACGATAAGCTCAGACTTCTAGACAAATGTGGCATTACATGGATGTCTCCAGCTGCCCGCCAGCACACGTCATTGATGGGTTGGTTGACTGTACCCATGCTGCTATCTTATCCTCCCAGTCACCTGAAGCGTCACCCCAGGTTTTCGCTCACAAGGCAGCCGAACTACAGCAGAACACTCGCCGTCGTCTGAGCTTGGACACGTCACAGACTGACCGTTCAACGCCTTCCTCAACACGACATGGGTGCTTCAAGTGTGGTCGCATCGGCCACATCGCTAGGGAGTGTCGTGAACCTTTGCCGACCAGAATTCACTACCAGGCCTGTCAAATTCCTCGAATGCAAGTTCAAGTCGAGGGATTAGGAGAATTATCTGCTCTGGTGGATACCGGTGCGGAACGGACGGCGCTACACCGACGTCATGCTCCGGACACTATTCGGCCGTGGACACAACCTGCCCTCTGCGGACTTGGAGGGAGTGCTATGCCAGTGGGCATGCTCGACATTTCAGTGCGGACGTCAGCGGGGACTAAAGTTCTTCCTGCTATTCTTGTTTTAGAAGACCTCCCTGCCGACATGATCCTCGGAGCCGATTTCTTGTTGTCTGACGAGATCCAGCTCACCATTCATCGCGGCCACGTGGAGCTCCGGCCTGCGACAGCTGGTGAGCAGTCCACTTCGCCTACCCTAACTTCTATACTGGCTGGCCATCAGCCAGTGTTCGCTGACAATACGGCAGAACTCCCGGACACTAATTTGCTTCTGCATCGTATACCAACGGGAGACCATCCGCCAATATGCGTACCACTGCGGCGATACGCTGAACGAGTGCGGGCAGTGATCGCCGAACAAGTCGACGAAATGCTCGCCGCGGGCATTATTAGGCCGTCATCGAGTCCGTGGGCAGCGCCAGTCGTCCTTGTTAGGAAGAAAAACGGATCACTATGCTTTTGCGTGGATTACAGGCAGCTCAAAAAGTGTACAACGCCCGACTCTTACCCTTTACCCCGCATTGATGACGCGGTTGATACAGTACGCCACTGTAAGTTCTTTTCGTCGCTCGAGTTACGCGCAGGGTACGTCGAGGAGGAAGATAAATGCAAGACAGCGTTTCGCACACCTTCGGGCTTGTATGAATTTAACCGCATGCCATTCGGACTGCGAACGGCTCCTAGCATATTTCAGCGTGCGATGAATTCAGTGCTAGGACCACTGAAAAATCAAGCCTGTGTTGTATACTTGGACGACATCCTTGTTCGCAAGACAGAGGATGAGCACCTACGCAATTTGGACAAAGTACTACAAAGACTTTATGACGCAGGATTCCGTTTAAACCGGGAGTAGTGCCTATTCGGGCTGTCGAATATTTCCTACCTGGGACATAATATATCCCCTGTCGGCATTCAGCCACTCCCGGAGCGAATCGCTGCAATTTCGGAATTTCCCACTCCAACCTGTTTGAAGCAGGTGCAGTCTTGGGCATGGCTTTGTATTTGCGAAGGTTTATCCCCCCACTTCGCTTCGATCGCAGCTCGCTTGAGTGCTCTTCTTAAAAAGGACGCACGGTTTGAATGGGGCGTCGTGCAAGAAAATGCTTTTCAAACAATAAAACAAAAGCTCACTTTTTGCCCAATATTAAGTCACTTCAATGAGGACTGGACCACCGAAGTGCACACCGATGCCAGCCAAGTTGGCCTAGGGGCAGTGCTAGTCCAGCGTGACCCAGATGGCGTAGAACATATTGTCGCTTATGCCAGCCGGAAACTTTCAGACACCGAGCGCCATTATCACTCCAATGAGCTTGAATGTCTTGCAATGGTATGGAGTGTCGATGATAAATTTCGACATTACCTTTTCGGGCGCAAATTCACGGTGGCTACTGATGACGCTGCAATAGCATAGATGTTTTCGAAGCAGCAGCTAAAGCACAAATTTGCCCGGTGGATAATCACGTAGCAAGAATACGACTTCGATGTTCGCCATCGCGCCGGGGGGCCTCAACAACGTCGCCGATGCCCTCTCACGGAACCCCCTGGACTGCGGGCAACAGATCAGGCAAAACCACATTTTTTTGCCCAGCTGGATATCTCCAGAGCCCAGCAGGAGGACAAAGACTTGGCCGCAATTATTGCATCTCTCGCCGACAATGGAAACTCTATATTTGTGATGCGCAATGCCACATTGTACCGGCGTCACTGGCGACAGGACCGTTCTGAAGAACGTTACCTCCTGGTGATTCCTACATTCTACCGGTCAGAAATATTACGAGCCATTCAGGACTCCCCAGAAGGTGGACACACCGGCCAACAAGCCACGCTCCGCAAACTGCAAGAACGTTTTTGGTGGCCGAAGATGCAAAGTAGCGTCCGCTCTTATGTCGCCAGTTGCGAAATCTGTCAGCAGTTCAAGCGACTGCCTGGGTGTCCGCCTGGATTACTAACACCTATCCGGATACCCGAAACTATTTTCCACACCGTTGGCGTCGATTACATGGGACATCTACCCACCACCACTGCGGGAAACCGTTACATCATTGTAGCAGTAGACTACCTGTCGAAATACGTGGAAGTGGAGGCTGTGCCATCTCTTGCATCCACTTACCTGATCGATTTTTTGAAACACCGATTTGAATGGAGGCATGGCTTACCAAAGAAGTTAATATCTGATCGGGCTACGACGTTTCGTAGCCGGCAACTAAAGAAGTAACTTTCCACGGCAGGTGTGCAGCACCACTACGCATCCGTGTTTCATCCGCAAGCAAACGGCCTTACAGAGCGAACCAACCAGAGCATCCAGGCACGACTCGCTCCATATACAAGAGTTGAGAAAAAGGGAAGGCCGACTGGGACGTCCACCTTCCGTCAGCCGCGTTTGCAGTTAACACGGCACTTCAGACGTCTACCGGGGGAAACGCCGTATGAGATTGTCTATGGCAAACTGCCACAGCTGAAAGCGGTCCTTAGTCTAGATGCTCCCGTTATAGTCACACGCTCCGAAGAACGCAAATCGGCCTGTCAGAAGATAAGAACTGCGGCGATCAAGAAAGCCACTCAAGCCCAGGAAAATCAAAAGCGCTACTATGATACACGCCGTAGACCTGCTCCTGCTTACAGCATCGGTGACGAGGTGTGGGTGCAAAGGGGCGGCAGCGGGCCGGGCAAGAAGCTATTCGCTAAGTTCGACGGGCCATTCAGAATTACTGAACGCGTAGGAGAATATACGTGGCGTGTGAGCACCTCAGATGCGAACTTCACTCGCGATAAGCGAAAAAGAAATAACTTTGCCGTGCATGTCTCGCGCCTGAAGAAAACAGTCAGACAGCTACAGCTGAAATGAACTCTCGTTTCTTTGGTTTCTTTGTCAGGTCCGCAGTGTGGCCGAATGTAATGAAGAGCGGCACGGCAGCTGTGGGACACGGGCTGGAGAGCGTAGAAGAGGAAGCGGAATAGAACAGCCGACCCAGGAACTGGTGCTGTCTCTGTGTCTCGTTCTCCACAATATATATATATATATACATATATATATATATATATATATATATATATATATATATATATATATATATATATATATATATATATATATATATATATATATATATGTATATATATATATATATATATATATATATATAGGGGTTAAAGAGAACTTCTTCAGGCTACCGTAATAAAACTTGTAAAAATCTTCGAGAGTAGTGCACCATAGGAAACAAAACAAATATTTATTTTATCCCAACAGTTTCGGCTGGTGGTCCAGCGTTCTTCGGAGGTTGTAAGTCAAATTGCAGAACCCGCAGCGGGGGGGCCGCCCACCCAGTTTGGGGGGCCAAAAGCGAACATTTAAAAAAGAGAGAGAGAGAGAGAGAAAGAACTAACGAGGGAAGGGACACCGACAATTGCTTTGCTGGCGTGTTCGTCACCGAGGGAGAGAAGAGCGGAAAGAAAGCAGGAAAGACGGAGAGCCGCCGGAAGGGGGGCGGGTTATCCGCGTATTGTCTACGAGGGGTAGATAAGAAGGGCGGCCTCAGCAAGCGACCAAGGAAAAGGGGAAAAGATAAGAAATGCCGCCGCTTCTTCTCTTTCTTCTTCTAAACACCACCACATCGCACATATGGTTCAAGTTCAGATGGCTCGGTGGTTGGCCCGCGGCGCCGGGCCGTACACACACAGGGAGAGCTACATACGACCCGCTCCAGCTTTAGGAAAACATTGGCCACAACACAACGCTAAGTGTGCTCCCCTCCTCCTCTTTTCGTGCAGAAAATATGTAATACTCAGTAATACTCAAAAAATAAATAAATAAATAAAGAATCACTAAAAGATAAGCGAACGAAAGTAAAAACGAAAGGATAAAATAAAAAAAAGAGAGAAAAGCAGGACACGCGTCCGTTGATGCATGACGCATCGATTGTTTTTTTATTGTCTTGTGTTTCGGAATTCACGTATTTATAAATACATTAATTAATTCCCTTTCTGATTGCTACGATATGTCGCGGAGGCACGTCAGTCGCCCAGGGCTCTCGTTGATTCCGTGGGAGAGTGATTTGAACTGGTTTATGAAATATGACTCCCGCTGTTCGCGCATCCGTGTGTTCTGGAAGCCGGATTGTAGGAGCATAACACTTATGCGCTCGAAAGAGTGACCAGGCAGGTTAATGCGTTTGGAGAACGGCAAATTAGGGAGGCCTTTCACGTGTGCCCTGTGGTTGTTGAAACGCAAACGGAACGCGGTTTCCGTCTGTCCAATGTATTCATATATATATATATATATATATATATATATATATATATATATATATATATATATATATATATATATATATATATATATATATAACGCTCCCACGTTTAATGAACATATATACCCTATAAAGTGGACGGGGGGATGACAGCCAGTACGCGTTATTCGAAGGTCGCAGGTTCGGATCCTGCCGGTGGCGTGTTATCTTTTCGTCCACTTCTCTTTCTTCACATTTACATTACAATTACTTCTAATAACGTCCCCTATACTTTCCTTGGCATCATTGTCTGTTAGTTCTCATTAATAATGTGTTTAACAAAGCAAACGAGCCCTTAAGTTCACACTCCTTTCCTTAGTTCATAACGAGGGTCTCGTTCTGGCAGACTTGTTGCCTGCAGGTGGTATGCGAGGGATTATTAGTCAGCTGCCAGCTCGTAATAAGATCACGTGCTACGTGACGCCTACTGGCAAAAAGAGTGTTTCACACGCGCCGTAATGGCAACAGGCGGCGCTGACTGACGCTCCCACGTTTAATGAACATATATACCCTATAAAGTGGACGGGGGGATGACAGCCACCGTAGCTCAGTGGTAGAGCATCGTACGCGTTATTCGAAGGTCGCAGGTTCGGATTCCTGCCGGTGGCGTGTTATCTTTTCGTCCACTTCTCTTTCTTCACATTTACATTACAATTACTTCTAATAACGTCCCCTATACTTTCCTTGGCATCATTGTCTGTTAGTTCTCATTAATAATGTGTTTAACAAAGCAAACGAGCCCTTAAGTTCACACTCCTTTCCTTAGTTCATAACGAGGGTCTCGTTCTGGCAGACTTGTTGCCTGCAGGTGGTATGCGAGGGATTATTAGTCAGCTGCCAGCTCGTAATAAGATCACGTGCTACGTGACGCCTACTGGCAAAAAGAGTGTTTCACACGCGCCGTAATGGCAACAGGCGGCGCTGACTGACGCTCCCACGTTTAATGAACATATATACCCTATAAAGTGGACGGGGGGGATGACAGCCACCGTAGCTCAGTGGTAGAGCATCGTACGCGTTATTCGAAGGTCGCAGGTTCGGATCCTGCCGGTGGCGTGTTATCTTTTCGTCCACTTCTCTTTCTTCACATTTACATTACAATTACTTCTAATAACGTCCCCTATACTTTCCTTGGCATCATTGTCTGTTAGTTCTCATTAATAATGTGTTTAACAAAGCAAACGAGCCCTTAAGTTCACACTCCTTTCCTTAGTTCATAACGAGGGTCTCGTTCTGGCAGACTTGTTGCCTGCAGGTGGTATGCGAGGGATTATTAGTCAGCTGCCAGCTCGTAATAAGATCACGTGCTACGTGACGCCTACTGGCAAAAAGAGTGTTTCACACGCGCCGTAATGGCAACAGGCGGCGCTGACTGACGCTCCCACGTTTAATGAACATATATACCCTATAAAGTGGACGGGGGGGGATGACAGCCACCGTAGCTCAGTGGTAGAGCATCGTACGCGTTATTCGAAGGTCGCAGGTTCGGATCCTGCCGGTGGTGTGTTATCTTTTCGTCCACTTCTCTTTCTTCACATTTACATTACAATTACTTCTAATAACGTCCCCTATACTTTCCTTGGCATCATTGTCTGTTAGTTCTCATTAATAATGTGTTTAACAAAGCAAACGAGCCCTTAAGTTCACACTCCTTTCCTTAGTTCATAACGAGGGTCTCGTTCTGGCAGACTTGTTGCCTGCAGGTGGTATGCGAGGGATTATTAGTCAGCTGCCAGCTCGTAATAAGATCACGTGCTACGTGACGCCTACTGGCAAAAAGAGTGTTTCACACGCGCCGTAATGGCAACAGGCGGCGCTGACTGACGCTCCCACGTTTAATGAACATATATACCCTATAAAGTGGACGGGGGGATGACAGCCACCGTAGCTCAGTGGTAGAGCATCGTACGCGTTATTCGAAGGTCGCAGGTTCGGATCCTGCCGGTGGCGTGTTATCTTTTCGTCCACTTCTCTTTCTTCACATTTACATTACAATTACTTCTAATAACGTCCCCTATACTTTCCTTGGCATCATTGTCTGTTAGTTCTCATTAATAATGTGTTTAACAAAGCAAACGAGCCCTTAAGTTCACACTCCTTTCCCTATATATATATATATATATATATATATATATATATCGGGGCATGCCGGAGGTGTCCGAGGGTGTCCATATAATTGCTATCGCAATAATATGCAACGACCGGGTGTATCCCGTGCGGCCACTTATAAAGAAACTGTATGGTGGAACCCTCCGCACACCAGCGCAGAAAGCATTAAACGATTGGATGAGCTTCATTCGCCAAGCCGTTAAATATGGCTTTCGCAAAAGAGCTGTCAAACTGGCATTTCTGAACCTAAAAAGATCAGCAGCTATTGAGCCAGAGCTATCTAAAATGTACAAAACTGACACACATGTATGTCTGACAATAAGTGTGACAGTATTTTGCCTAGCAGGCATTTTGTCTGTAACAACGCGCAAAATCTTGAAGCCAAGTGGTACTTGCGCACAGCTGTCTTCCCACAAGCTGTAGGCTATCATAATGAAACTTGGCTAATAATAGTATGTAATCGACGTTTTTCTTTTAATGTGCCCTGCATGTTAATACCTGAGCCCTCAAGTATTAACTTGCAAAAAGAACTTCAACATAATCATCTTGCGTCGTGTCCTCATTGCAGGAATGATACATTTGTGCCGAAGGCGTGAAACTACACGACCACACTACAGCTTTGACCGAATACACCAACTGTTGAAATAATGCTAAGACCCTAACAGTGTGCATCTACGCATGTACAATGACACCAGTTCGAAATTTAGGTTGCTTTAGCAATCGCTGGCCAAAACGGCTTCGTTGCTTGCACATCCTTCACAATGTACCGTGACAAATGGCGGAATTGCTATTAATGTAACTAAACGCTGGACTGCTTTATTTTTCTGCGTGTCATTAATATTACGCGTCATATGCACAATAATTGCTCAATGATGAGGAAATAAGTGCATAGCTTCTACTTCATATTCGTAAACACCTTTTCCATGATTCTGGTGAGTGATTGTTGGAGGGCTGCGTGCAACTGCACGTTCTTCAGCGCTTTCATCCTTCTCCCGATCTGCTTGCTCACCTGTATATTGCCGCTACTCAGCCCACCTTTTTAAAGCTGGCTTGTTGTGTCATCAAGGAAGGCAACTAGCTCTTCGGTAACAATCTGCTCCTTTTTCTCAGTTAATACTTGCGTATTCGAGTGCACACTCTTCGACTCTAGGGACTCAGGGATAAAGCTCTTTTCTCGATGAAAAGTCGTGCCGCCATCTTTTTCAAGGAGTCCGTAATTGACACCCTTCTCATTGCGTCGTTTAGCTGCGACGTAAATAAGACAAAGGTAAGCTTCCGAGGTGTGATGCGAAAATCATTTGTGACGCGAAAATCATTTTGTGAAAATGGGACACAGAGGAAAGGGGACAGAAATGACAAGAATTTCAAGCGCGAACGCATCAAATATTTAATGACCGCCTTAGAAATAAAGATAAAGCACGATAATTTCCGCGCATTGGGAGGACGCCTTCAAGAGGGCCCAGGACACACGCTGTGTCCAATGAAAATGAGTCGAAGGAAACCCGTCCGCAACTAACTGCGAATTCCAGCTCATCGAGTCACCTTCGTCGACCGTTGCCTACATGGTGGTCGGCGGCGCGGCTCCAACGGTGCCAGCCGTGCCGTGAGCAGTGCGCAACGCTGTAGTGTGGTCGCTGCGAAATCGATGACAACGAAAGCAAAGGATGTGACCGTCCGTGTCGATGTCGTGAGGATGGTTTCCCAAAGCGGCGTTTATACTTTGATGCTGCTTTTGCGGTCCCGTGCTTCTCTGTGGCTCACACTACCTACTGTAACCGCTGAGCGTTATGCTATAGCCGTCGACGAAACAGCCACGAATTTGCTCCGTTACCTTCGGCAAAAGAAAATGAAGAAGTGTGCAGCTTTTCCAATAGCAAAGCGCTATCAACAGCACAGCTTGCGGCCTGCCGTACAAGAAAAGATTGCACTGTCGTCGCCCACTTCCTGCAATCGCAGCGTGACATGTTGTCAGGCGTCTCGAGCCGACGAAACAACTAATGTGGGGGCAGCGTGCCGGCCCCGCCTCCGACTGCACTGTAGCCTTGGAATGTTTTTTTTTTTTTTTGTTTTGAAGAGTACTGAAGCTAGGGTTCTCGTAAGTCGCAGCAATAATGCAAAGTAAAGAGGTTCTGTCTTCAGCTGTCAGAAAAAGGCGGGCTGGCGACTTACCTGAACACGCTCCAAGACATCGTGGAGGCTCTTCACGGACGCGCCTGAGCAAACAGCCCGTTGACGCGGTCGATGATGGTGACGTCACGAGTCTTGCAAAACTACCGCTATGAACTCGTCGGAAAGCAGCTTCAGCCTCTTAGTGGAGAGTAACATATGTAGCCTGTATGAATATGCGACGATGAAATGCTTGTCCCTAAAGAAGTTCTGTGTATTCTACTTACTTCTGGGCCAGCCCAGGCAGGCAAGTGTGACGACTTCTTTCGTGACCGGGGCATGTACTTCCCGGGCACTTGTCACGTAGTGCTCGCTAGATTTTAATTGTGACTATATACGCAGCTGACCTGCAGGTTTCAGGATGGGGTGGACCTGACATGAGCGTGAGCTGCGTCCCCTAATGAAGCATTTTCTTTGATAGGTACCGACGGGCTAGTAGTGGATCGCAATATGCCTGGACTTAGCGGCGTGGCTTACTGTATGGAAGTCTGCTTCCAGTCTACGTGCCGAAAGCGTCACCCTGTTTCAATTGGCGATCATATGTGATATATTAATTACAAATCCTGTTTATATCTCCCATCATAAATAAATGTGCTGTTCCTTAGTCCTGCTTTTCATCTCGGTTAGTGAAACTATGGCATCCTGACCCATAATAGAGCCCTGCGCGTATCTCTATTTGGATCTCGCTCGGATTCGTGGGACGTGCTTACGTTGCAGTGGCGCGTACACTGCTCAGTCGAAAGGCGTAGCCCCAGATGTCGAATGTCAGAAGAGCCATGAAGACTGGCATGAAACTTCGCGTTGCTTTTCGTGTGGATCAGCTGACTGTTATGCGCACGTGGTAGTGAAAGTTATCGGGCGTTTCGAGCGCCTTATAGCAGGATCGTCGTTGCCGGCTGTTGGTTGGCGTTGCAGATGTAGTGAACGTTCGCACCCAGTTGTGCAGCACTTGTAGGACTGCGAGAAACGTAGTGGAATATGTTGTGTCTGTGTCTAAGGACTGTTTCATGTTTCCACCTCATATAAACAGGGTTTCTTTGTTCTGCAACCTGCCAGTGTTTTTTCCAAGAAGGTTTTAACCATAGCAGGAAAGGCTGTCGGCTGCCGAGATAGCGAAATAGCGCGCACGCCAGCGACGATCACGCTCGAAAAATCAAAGGTCACTAAAAGCACCCCCTCCCCCCACGCGTCTTTTTCACGATCTCGAAAGACAGGTGGGGCGTTTCCGCTCTGCTTGAGCATTCTACGGCCGGTCTAACAGGCGGGGGGGATCTAATCGCATGCGCCTCGGAGCGACGGAGATCGGCCGGCTCGTTTGATCTCCGCTTCAGCCACGTTCGTCGCTCCCGCTCTCGCGCTATTACCCGAGGGTATAACGTACGATGCGCTGAGTGACCTTATAAATTTGGACTTTATACGCGACATCACGGCGACGGCAAAAATTCGTTGAGCCTGTCCATATAATTGCTATCGCAATGAAATATAATAGCATGTCGATAAACGCGACTACTGCTTTTGAACCAAAATGACCTCTATGGAGAGCGGAAAAATATCAATGATATGAAGTGTGACTTTGCACTGTTTGCAACTTTGCGACCGCCAAACTGTGTGGTTGTAGGGGCAAGTGGCGCAGACTTAATTTCCGTCTGTGTAGACCCCCCAAAACTTTCAGTTGATTATTCACAGTTCGGGGTTGAAGACATTCTTTGAACAAATGTTGCCGAGAACTGTCTGCAACACAGACGCACACATACAACGGAGACTATATTTACGGAAAGTGTCAGGCCTGCCCCGGCACGAATTACACCGAAACTGCGATCATTGACGAATCAGTGCACAGTACTGGTTTAGACCACTTGTGTGTCTAACAGCGGGTGAGTGGCTTACGATGCAAACTGGATACACCTCTCCTAATTTATGATTTTCAAATTAATTTTCGGGACTATAGACAAACTGACAATTCATCACGATTCATCAACCAAAACACGATCGTGCTACCTTTGTGATCCGAAGTCAATGCTCACAGAAACTGAAGCCACTGTTCTTATGGACGTCTCAGAGAATTACAAGTTCGCTGTAGAGGATGCCCCGCAGGCTTATGATAAGGCGATCAATCAGGCAACACAGCACCCATTCGTAGTTTATTGCTGCCCAGACGAAGAAATTTTAGTGAGGAGCTACGTTGTCATTTTAGAGTCGGCTGAACAAAATGCTGTTTCGGTATCCACGTTCCAGCGCGAGGTGGTGACGACTGAAGCAGTAGTTGCTACAGCTCCGGAAGATTATCTACTTTCCGATGGGGCTGCAGCCCCATACAGAAACAAAAGGACTGTTCTGAACCTCTGCCATCAGAAGGAGGTCTTTGGAATCTGTGAACAATAGATTTTGGATTCTACGGCCGATGCCAAGAGTTTCTTCGAAGGTGTTGCTGGCACTGGGAAAGGCGTAGCCTCCCTAGCCAGTCTTCGAAGGGGTTTGAGGACCTGATGATGACGCCGTCAAAGGCACAAGAAGTTCTTTATAACTTCTGACCGCTTTGACCTACTTCCCGCTGGAGTTGCATTACAACTCCACAACACAGATGGTTCAAGTATCAAAGTAAGTTTTGGATCATGCCAGGGTGAATAACGCGGATTTAAGACCGTAGTCATTTGTGATTCCCTGCACATATTACGCACATAGCACTTACAGAAAGTACAAAACGAGGTTCACCTCCACATAATATAGTAACCATTTTGCAGTGACGATCTTTTATAGTACTGCATCTCAAAGAAGTGTTGAGTGCAGCAACCTGTGACTTGCACGCCTGCAGCAAAGCGCCGACTAAGCCGAACTGATCGTCCTTCTAGTCGCTTTACTCAGGGACAACGCGTAAGATTCTCGGCAACTGACGTTCCACAGCCCCTACAAACCTTTGTTCCAGCTCATTGTACTACACTGACACGTGGTTATCAGTTAGCCAGCCTTGTAAGTATTCAATTATATTGCCTTGCATTTCGTCAATCAGAAATAAACCAGCCCTTTGCATACGATCGTCAATGCGTAGCTTCGTCTTCCTACAATCCAATCCGTTGCACGGTAAATCACAGCCTTCAGCGTGACTCGTGTGGAGCGTCATCGATTGGCCGTAGCAGACCGATGCCTAGACGGTGGAGCATGCTGCCGGGTTCGTTGACCTCGCCGGCGAATGCACTTCCGTTTACCTAAATGGTGCTCGGTAAACCGTGCGACAGCATCTGCGACGACGGAATGACCGCTGTATGTACGCTCAATCGCGTAGATCACAGGACGCCAGCTTCAGGATCTTCACTGCAGCTGCACCAATGTGTGTTTTGATTACTATGACGACTCGCCATAATCTGTGCAGTATCTATTTTGCGAAAAAACCTCGGAAATACCTGTAGAGGGTACGTTGTTCTATCAGAATCAATGCCGTTCAGCATCAGTGGAAGCCTGGATATCACGGACTTTTGCCCCTATATCTCCCTGGGATATACAGAGCGGACTTACCTTAGCGTGTTATGTGTAACTTACCGATAAAGAGGAGTTGTTAGTAGCACGGACACGAGTCAATGATGCCTACATTACGTACTACATGATACGGACCTCTCGGGTCATATGGCTCACTTGATGAATCATATCTTGCGTCGTCCCCTCGAGAATTAAATTGATAAGCTTTATGTGGCCGCTGCTACTACCACTGCTGTAAAATACTAATGCTTTCAAAATTGGCAGAGTGAAGGGATAATTATCACAATGGCGCTGGTTGTGAGCAGCAACACTCTGACGACAGTGGCATATTTATTTCTCTGGAGGCGGAACGCCGAGGTTGGCGAGACAATCTCAGGTCAGTTCGGAACACATGGCTGTGGTTCACAGTGCCGTAGCTACAGCAGACCATTGACAAAACCACCACGGATATTTCGTTAACCCGGAACGGTTACAAACAACGTTAGCTAAATCTGTGTTACGTTTTTGTCATACAAAAACAACCACCTGGCCTTTTTTTTTAAAGCAAGGTAACACCTGGCACCTTACGTTGTTTTAGGAAATAGTTACTGCTTCATAGCATCGCCTTTAAGACTTGGATCTGTTGCGTACAGAGTGCGAGATATCTGCCAAATGCGTTATATTTAAGCAGAAGTATATATCTCCGCTGACAAATATTGAAGACCCTTAAGCTTCGCCTTTAAGAGTTGAACGCAATAGCGATATCCTGTCCCTAGTGTGTACTTCAACCACTTAGTGCATACATGCTATGCACCCACTACGTGGTGTTAAGGGAATACGGGCAGTAACCTGTGTGCCTTTTGTAATGGGTGGCCGGCTTTAAACCACGAAGTCGTTATGATATTCACGTGTTGTGACGCCCGATGGCAATGCACGCTTGTACAACGCAATATCACTGCGATATTACATGTTGTATTGTGACGTACGTATACAGGACGCGTGTGTTTGTGAAGCAAGAGTTATATTCACTGGACTTCCAAGCAGAGGAAGTTATTTTCAATGGATTTCCAAGCATACGAGTGGCTGTGTGGTAGAACACCTGCTTGCCACGCAGACGGCCTGGGTTCGATCCTCGCACGGGCCCGGAAGTCTTTCTTAGTTATTTTATTTGCACATTTTTAGATTTTTCGGTCATGGACAAGATGATGATTTTTCGCTCACAACCAGCGACGCCGACACCGACGCCGACGCCGGAATTTCTGCGAAACAAGCTCTTCAACGCTATCGCGTTAATAAACCCCGTTCCTGCACGGATTATCTGGTTCAGCCTTTTTTCCCTCTATATACTAAAAAACATGGCGAAGTACGTCTTCATGCGTGGAAATTATTGCTATTATTTTCGAACTTCTCCCTTTGAAAGCGGAAGCGTAGTAAAAAACGCAGAGTGTGGTCTCGTGAATTGACTTTTTTTTCTTCGGTTCTAACAGGACCTAGGAATGCTCCCGAATTACAACACACCAATACCCTTACAAAAAAGCACTACAGTGAAACCTCGGTGATACGAATCTCGTGGGTTCATCAAAAATATTCGTATCATCCGAAATGCGTATCACCAGAAAACACGGAAACTAATATCCAACAAAAGAAACCTTGTGCACGTTTTCGTTTATTGTTTCACAGGGCCACAGCAACGTCATGAACAGCTCTGAATTATCGCCAATAAAGTATTTAGATGTCAGCAATCATACGTATGTGTTTATATATGACGCATGCGCAATGTGAAATAATGAACCCGATGTGTTGTGACCCGTGAAAGGTAGTGGCCCCTTCCAAACTGTAGTACGCTTTTTTTGCATGACACCGGAACGCTGCGGCGAAAGTGACCTAAGGAGCACATTGCCTGCCATTGGTGATGGCCAGAAAATTTTAGAACCACTGGCACTTGTTGTTATTTTCTTATAGCGATGGTGTTGGGGATGTTTTTCGGGAGATTTACGGCTGCACCCGCAATATCGGTAGATTTGCTCGAAATTCGGGAATATCCCGTGCAAATCGGAGTGCTAGCAGGTGTGCGCGTGCATGCCCGCTCTTGGTTCCCGTGCCCGCGCGTGATTGCCTTGTCTTCCGCGACAGCGCGTGCAGCGCTTGTACGTACCTGCGCGGTAATTTACGTTCGTATCAAACGTCGCGGGGTGAAAATTGGTTCGCAAGAACCACACTCGATTACATTGCAGGCTAATGGGCCTTGGCCGGGACGAGACAAAAATTCGTATCACCCGGAAATTCGTACAAGCCTGATCGTATCAGCGGGGTTCCACTGTAATTAAAACGATTATGGCTAAGGTAACTTAAAATACCGAGGCCTCGTGATCGTTTTTAGGGGCGAAGCTGTGGGTCGTTCCCTCCTCTGTAGTAGTAGTAGCAGTAGTATGTATGCAGCCAGCTCAAGTTTTAAGAATTGCTCACTAGATGGCATTGTGTGTATATGTCCTTGGAAATAATATCACTAGATGGCGTTAGTGGTTTTCGTATAGTTGACGATTAAAGATGGATAGATGGCGCTGTTATAATTCGGATCTTCGGGCCGACGCGGTACTCGGAGTCGAGCACCGCGTCGCGGAGCATGCGGTGGCTCCTGTACTCACGGCGGCACAACCCATAGCCAAGGATGCGTGGCTTTCACAACTCACAGCAGCGTTCTGTGGCGATGCATGCGGAGGCGAGGCGTTGCATCGAGCACGGGTGTGGACGTCGACGTCTGAGTAGGTGGCATCGTCTTCCTCTGTCGTGGAACGCGAACTGGCGTTGTCGCTGAGGCTGGGAGCGCCCGGAACACAAGTCGGCGACGCTCGTGCCCAGCTCACGATCGAACACCCAGGATCGAGTGGGCAATGTACGGGGGGACTCACGGTTACCCGAATGATCCCTCCGAGCTTCGCCCACTCACCATAATTCACTTCGTGGATATGCTGTGATTTTTTATGAAATAGAGCTGCTCTCCGTGGCACTGACTTGCTGCTTGAGCGCTATGCGAATGTTATGGAACTTCTACGGCTGAGAGTCTCATAACACGGAACCCGTAACTGCGATCTTTAGCGTACTATCGGTAGGGCGTGCGCGGCAGTCTACAAGGAAGGGTCTCCAGAGATATTGTGCGCTTCTAGCTACAAAACTGGCAATTCTTTTAACACGAAAGTGTTTTATGCAGGGGTCCACCAAGACTTCACCGACGTACTTCCGTCACAGATGTGACGTTCTGAAAATTTACATGAACAGAATACAAAGAAAGAAACCAGAAGAAAAAAATTTCACAAATTTGGGAGATCCGGGATTCGAACCCATGACCTCTCGGTCCGCGGCGATAAAAACCGGGCGCTCAAGCCACTGCGCCACAAACGCATTTGCAAAGAGCTCTTCAGAAGCGCCTTATAAGTCTCACACTCCTTCTCCATGTACCTGCGCTTGTGGTTTGTTGGGGCGGTGCCCCCGCCTACCAGCGCAGAAGAGAAGTACTGCGTTATGACACCAGCGAGCACCGACAGTGAACGCTTCTCAAGTCTCAGCACTACAGCGCCTCGATGCCAGCATTCGAACGGACGCTGGCATCAATGCGCCCTACCAACGCCACCTAGGTAGCGCTGACCCTACTCAGCACAGCGGAGCGTGGCCTCCGCACTCAGCTCCGATGTTTCTGAAGCCAATTCCGGAGGCCACGAGCAGAGGCTGTAACTGCGACGCGCTATACAAGCTGATTTGACTCGGTGACGACGCGGTTACGTGCTTTGTCTTTCGCGTTGTGCTAGCGTGTGCCGCTTCCATATGCACCAACGGAGTTTCTCCGCCGTCTACTGATACGAGTGCGATGGCACCGACTACGAGAACTGCTGCATTAAGCGCCGCCGAAAGACAACGGCGTCGACGGGCGAATGCCGCTCAAGTGAGTTTGGTGCAGCGAGGGCCACATCAGGGGGGGAGCGAGAGGCTAGCGTGCGTTCACGGCTCAAGCTGAGAACTCCGCTTCTCGCGTTTCCGAAGTTGAGCGCATCGTGACCCAACTGGTTGCCTGACAAACAATGAACAGGACCGAAATGATCGCACTTTCGCCGAAGCGACCCACCAGTCGGACGCTGCTCGCTAACACGACGCCGCATGCCAAGCACATCTACAGGACGGTCGCCGACCCTTAAAGGGCCCCTAAACCACCAAGAGACGCTTGCGTGCTTCTCTCCGTGCCTTTCCTCTATCGACAACAGCCGTCATGACGTCACCTGTATGATTAGGTGACGTCGAGAGCAATAGACCCCGTCAGCGGGCGAGCAAGAGCATGTCTTCTGCTGGCAGATGCGCGCGCTTCTTGCGTTTCCACCTCGGACGCTGAGAAAGAGCAGGCGGAGAGGTGGATAGACGAGCCGACGAACGCAGCCTAGCGAAGGAAAGAGCGAAACGACGAAACGCGTGCAACTCCACCAGCGTTCGCAGTAGACTCATGCACAACTGCGACGCCACAACTAAATTTCGACCTCTGGGTTGTTTAGTGACCTTTAAATCATGCACCCTTCGCTGCAGCGGACCGTGAGTTCGCAAAACGATTTAGTCAAAATCCGATCCACGGTTTGCGAACGCCTGTGGTTCATGTGTGATGTGCGCGATGCTGCGGTGCGTGCAATGCAGTGCCTCCAGAAAATGTATCCCGGTCGCGAGTCGGTTGTCGTGAAGGAGATGTGTCACCACGCGCCAACATGGGTCCATCAACGTTTAAGAGTGCTGTAGCCACTAAACACCAACAGATATTATATATCAATGGTAAATAAACATTCAACTACTTCTGTGGACATGTTTCACTTTCGTGTGTTATACCGATTCCTATATCAGAGGGATCAACCACAAGTTTTTGTAAGACCAGCAGTGCCATGCAACTATCTTGGTGCCAGGCAGCGTCAGGGACTCGCTTTCTACGTCAGCTGCTACCATACAAGCGTTCCACGCACGACGCTCCCCGAGTTCTTGCGGAGCGGCTGCGCCTGGTTTTCAGAGGAGCGTCAATGTCATTAAGCAGTAAGACCATCAATGCGTGGTAACAATTGCCCGTGACGCATAATAAAGCAGCAGTGCATATTGACAACCATGCTTGCGTTTCTTGTTCTTAACAACTGAGTTCCATTCTCGAATATTTGAAATTGTTATCGCTCTGCGCAGGCTCGTCCTAAATGAATATCTGCGCAGGCTCATCCAAAAATTGAATATCCTAACGGATGTTTCCGAAAATTTTACCAGAGTCATTCAATGCTTCTTATGGTCACGAAACTGCGGCCTCAGTTTTCATATGGAGCCAGCGGCCGCCGCCAGAGACGCAGTTGTGCTTGGGAGGCAATGTGAACGCTGCTATCGCTGAGGCTGTGTGTGGGACAGCCTCGGTGTTTTAGCTTTTAAAGCTTCCGCGACGGTCACTTTGCTTTCACGCATTTACGTTTAGCACTCAGCATCCATAAATGCCAGCCTGGACGGGTTTTCCGTTTTAAAATGAGCACCCGGGAGGGGAAAAAAAGCTCCTCAAAACATGCAGCTCGCGGCGGCATCAGCCGAAAAAATACAACAATTCGGGGTTTACGAGCGAATACCCGATATGATTATTACGAATGTCGTAGCCGGTGACTTCTGAATTATTTCTGCCACCTAGGTTCCTTTTACATGTACCTAATTCTGAGCGCACTGGTGTTGTTGCATTTTGCGCCCATCCAAATGCGGCCGCCGTGGCCTGGCAAGCTCCTTTCGTCTCAACACTACCACACTACAATATGTAGAGTTTTTTAATATTCCCGTGAAGTTCAACACCGTTCATTCGCAGCCAAGTGCCAGCGGTGCGACTTCAAAAGAGAGGCAAAAATACGAGCTGTTGCACGCCCATTCACCCGCCACAGATTCTCAATTTGTTAAACTGTGAGCAGTATCGGAGTCCTTCTGGCTGCATCTTAACAGACCAAATCAATTGAGAGTAGGTATTTTGCTTCTTTTAATATTAGCATGTTTACAAGAGGTTATGATATTCTAATCTCACCGATGTTCCTATTGTAATCATGATCGGAAATTCGAGAGAGAAAAAAAAGCTTTATAATTCAATAAAAAAAGAAATACAGGTTGCTTGTGCAAAAACAAAATACTAACACGATCATATATTAATTTTCGTACACAAACCACCTACACGGACCACCAACGCATCAGGTTTCGAATAAGTTATTTAAGCAACATGAATAATGAACATCCACATGTGGAATATGGATTTAGGTGCCGGATTGCCTTTAACTGTTTGTTTTTTTTACCACCACTTGCTGGACATGAATTACAACCCTTAGCTCGCATCTGTTTGTTTGTGACTGACGTGGTCGTTTGCATGGTGGTCGCATTGCCGATGAGCGGGACCGGGTTTGCGTTTCTTGAGATACGAAGGAAGTCCTTCGAAAATCCTTGAAACGGCGTAAGATTTCAGCGTTGGCTTGTCGCGTTTGAAAGACACGTATACGCCCTTGATCATACGCAGTGACAATGTCCTGAGGCGTCGAAATGGTTCGCTCACACAAGTGTATACTTCGACTAAAAGTTAAGATCTCCACTTTCGCGCGCGGATATGGCCCACTTTTGTTTCTGGCGCTGCTGCTTGTGTAATGGTCAAGAGAACAACCACATCCTTTTGGTTCCCATTGTAGCCGGAACGGCACCCCAGTGCCCAAAACGTGTTAGGCATGCTCGTGCTGAAACAACGTTTCCGCTAGTTTAAACACATCTTATCCAGCAGCTTGTCTCGCGCTGTGCGAACATTGTTATACGCGGACGGCGCGGACGCGTATTACAATGCGCCACAAAGGATGCGTATTACAATGGACGCGCAAGATGTGTGGGACAGACTGTAAGGTGTGTGAACATGCGCATGCGTGAGCATGAGTTGCCAGTAATAAACAATAGGCTGCAGGATGTAAAGAGCCAACTGCTGAAGGATGTAAAGGTATTGAGTCGCTGCCACGATAGTAAAGCAAGGGAAACTTCCGAAGCATGCCACATAAGGAACGAAGGGAAAATTACTGCTTGAGTGACTGTTCAGGTTTTTTTTTTCTTTTTTTTTCTTTTTTGTGCACAACACCGCGATGAGGTTTATCGATGAACGCTGTCAAGATGCTGTCTCGTGTTCATTTTTCTTGGCGCTTTTTTTCTTTTTTTTTATCTTTTTTGCGGTGGTGCGTCTTGAGGTGCGCTGGTTCGGTGTTGCTTCTGCCAGACGCACTTTAGGTGGACTGTGTGGAATTAAAAGTTAGTTGCAAGTAATCTGCGCTTTTCATTCTGTGTCTGTGCGTGAGTGCGTGTGTGTGAGTGCGTGCGTGTGTGCGTGAGTGCGTGCGTGTGTGTGTTTGTGCTTGAGTGCGTGCGTGTGTGCGCGTGTGTGCGTGCGTGTGTGTGTCTGTGAGTGCCTGTTGTGTGTGAGTGCGTGCGTGTGTGCGCGCATGTGTGTCTGTAAGTGCGTGTGTGTGCGTGTGTGCGCGCGCGTGTGTGTGTGTGCGTGTGTGTGCGTGCGTGCGCGGTTGTCTGAGTTAGTGCGTTTGTGTGTGTGCGTGCGTATGTGTGTTAGTGCATGTGTGTGTGTTTGCGCGCGCGCGTGGTTTTACGTGTGTCAGGTTGCGCAGGTTCTTCCTTTTGTGTTAAGATGCACCAACTCGCCAACAACAAGTTCTAAACTGCGAATCCATTTAGTGCGAAGAGTGGCAACGCATGTAATGCTGCGTAGCAGAGGCGTACAGTTCCGCCAGGCGTCAGGACATGTGGATTGCACAACGAGTGCGGGGTTTAATAGCCCACCCATTACGAAGCACCAGGCATATTTAGTCATCATCTGCATCACAATCATAAACAAAGTGAGCAGCTGCGTAGGTTTCCGTGTTGCCTTAGGGACACGTAGTGGGTACTTGGGTGATTCCCTAAAAGGAAGAAGTATGGCGTAGTGGGCACTTCGCTAGTGCTATTGCAGTAGGCCTTCTAGGATAGCTTTTAAACGACCAATATTACCCGCAAGCGGCCAATGTTACCTTGCTGCATGGTCCCACAAAGGAACAAAATCCTGAAATGGGACAACACCAACAGCCAGGTGTAGGTGCCTCAGTAAAAAGAAGTCAGCGCGCAATCGTGATGTGCGTTGGCTCCTAAAACTTATTGGAACCTTGATACCAAGCATGTCTTAATAATTGTTAGAGGAAGTACGTTTTAACTAGAGTCATTTTCCCATCTTCGTACTTTAGACTGAATTTCTTTGATATCACGAAAGAAAAGCGCAGCGCAATCCAGCTTTCCTGAATCGTAAGACAGCTTAGCGCTGGGAGCAGTATTGATGCCCGGACTTCCACTGTCTCCGTGCGCGCTACCGGCGGGGGGAGCGCAGGTCACTGACCTCAACGCCACGCAGTACGTTTGTCTAGTCGCCCAACGTGCTTCCGAAGTGGCGCCTAAGGAATCTATTGAGAGTTCTGATATTTATGAAATGGCACCTTAGTGCGAATCGGGCATATTACTGATTACATAACACTCAAAAAAGAAAGGCCAGGAGAAAAGGAACAGTTTCAGAAAACACTCACAAACCCTAAGTGATATGTCACATTATTGAAAAAGTGGTGCTAGAGATATAAATATAGTGACAATAAAACGTTTTGTAAAAGTGTAGCCCACATGACTGAACGAAGTGAAAGACGTGTCAAAGTAAGAAGCCAAGAAAAGTCACAAGCGTTGGCTTACCTAAGCTTCATTCAAACGGAAGACATTACGTTTGACTTACGGCACATAACAAACCACTCCTCACCATTATGAAATTAATCACACCAACTAAGCTATTTCCACTTGCAGACACTCACCTTAAGCAGCACCAGGGGAAGTAGACTGGATATCCGAATAGAAGGGATGTCAGCTTTTCAAAAGGTGACCGTACTGCATTCAGAGGTACGCAGCGCGGACAATTCAGCCAGTTGTCACACTGCTCTTTGCCTCAGCGCACGCGACCATCCCGGCAAAAAAATGTAGCGGAACTTCCGCAACTGCTCGCCGACTCTCTTTCCCATCATCCCCCCCAACGCACGCGGTGCACGGGTCGATTTTGGCTTCCGCGCGTCGCTAGGCACGTTCCTCGTTGGACAGGAGTTGCGGGCACGTGACCAATGCTCCTGACCGATGCATGCTTAGAGAAGATGTATACAAACCAAAACAGTATGCGCACGGCCAGGTTTATTCATAGGACGTGCTGCTCTGTTCATTAACTGTTTGATTTTTTTTTTTTGCTACTTTTGCATCGCTTGGCGTGCGCGTTTGCTTTGCGCAGTCACCTCCACTTCCGACAACTCCCGTCTTTGTTGTCCAGAGCTGATATTTTGTAATGATACAAAAGAGCCGATGATGAGCGTCTGCTTCAGATTTAAAACGCACATGCGGCAGAGAAAGCGACGGGTTTCAATGTTTTGCCCAAGTTGCGTGGTTTATTTGAAAAACGTGAAACTGAGCCTTTTGGTAGCGGATTTAGAGCATTGCGTTGCAATCAAGCGTTCCCCTGGTTCGTCACCTGCTGCCCGAAGCTCTTAATCTTTTGTAGGTTTGCTTTTATTTTTTCACAAGATGATATCAAATCCGGCTGTGGTATATACATATGCAGCGCATTAAAATGGTACCAAACAAACCTAATCAATATCGAGCCAGTACTCTACTGAAAAAAAAAAGGTGGACAGATATGTCCCGCTGATTCATGAAGGCACCATCTTGCAATCACATCACCGGTATTTTATGTTAAAGCGTTCAAAGCAAGTGGCGCAGAGGAACAATTCTCAAATTTGGAGAGCAACATCTTGCGCATCTAATTTACCCGCCTCGGTGGTCTAGTGGTTTATGGTGCTCGAGTGCTACCCCGCATGTCGCGGGATCAAATCCCGGCCGCGGTAGGTGCATTTTCGATGGAGGCGAAAATATTTCAGGCCGCGTTTATAGATTTAGGGGCGCTTTAAAGAACCCCAAGGGGTGGAAATTTTCCGGAGCCGTTTACTTCGGGCATCTCTTATAATCATATCGCTGTTTTGGGACGTTAAACCTCAACATTTATTATTATTATTATTATTATTATTATTATTATTATTATTATTATTATTGCTCACCTCATTTCCAAGCGGTAGAACAGCAATTGCAGCTTTGAGTATTGTAAAGCCTTCACAGGTCTGGGGTCTGTTCCGGCAAAGCTCACTTCACCGCACCCACCAACGACTTTGTCGCGCTTCCTTCCGTGGTCGGAAAGGTCGAGTACTGATGTTATCCCTGAATGTCTGCCCAATTTCCTAGGGCTATATCAATACAATGTGTACCATACGCTATGTTATTTTTGGTAATTTCTGAAGGCAATCGAAGTTTTCCGTTTATTGCGCACTGGAAATATCCCGTCAGCCACCAAGTAATCAGAACAAAGTCCATTCGATATTGCCACGCGCGTTTCTTATTTTCGCGTTTGCTGTATTCAGGTTTTCGCCCACAAAGACTGTCGGTAACGCTCGGCGCAGACCACGCCTTACCATTCGAGAAACTTCGCGATTATAGTAGATCGTCTTGTTGAGATTGCACGCCGGACGCGAACCGACCAGCTTATTCTGGAGCTTGCACGACCAGCAGTGATAAGGCTAGAAAGTTCGACGCGCGCTGTATAAAAGACGGTGCGTCGCCCAACGAAGTTCAGTTGATCGACGGCCGACGCTCTGTTCGCCGCTATCAGTGCCAGTGTGTATTGCTGTAATCTGACTTTCTGTTTACCGGCCACAAGTTCGGCCCAAATAAACAGTTTCATTTTGAACCTGCCGACTGCTGCCTTCGTCGACGTCACGACCACGTGACATCTCGTGGAGGTGCTGCTTCGTCCATGCTTCCGGACGCCCCCGCGAGGCGCTGACCCAAGCCCAAGCCGCCGAAGAAGACGACGTAAAGAATAACCCTGTTCGTCGCACCAGCCGCAGGCAGCAGGGACTACAGCCAGAGCACGGGTTCCTGCCGGAAAATACCAGGACAACCAAGACGTTGACCTCGACCGCAGGCACGGTGACAACACCTACGCAGCCTACACCCATTCCTGCTTCAGCAGCCCAGGGAGCCGCCGAAATTCCGGGGGTCATCCTACGAGGACCCGGAAAGCTGGCTCGAAGAATATGGACCGGGTTGCCGCCTTCAACCATTGGAGCAATGAAGACAAGCTCAGGCACGCGTACTTCGCCTTAGGAAGACGCCGCTAGAACGTGGTTCGAGAACCAAGAGTCGACCCTAACATCATGGGACGTTTTTCGAACCAAGTTCCTGGCTATCTTCGCTAGCGTCGTCCGCAAAGAGAGGGCCGAACCTCTGCTTGAAACCCGCGTCCAGCTCCCCAACGAAAGTGTCATGCTCTTCACGGAAGAAGAGCATGACACTCGCTACATTCCCGCCACCTGCCGACAAGAAGGCCGTGCGTCGATTTCTTGGGCTGTGCGCCTATTTGCGGCGATTTGTCAAAAACTTCGCCCGCATCGCCGAGCCACTAACTAACCTCACCAGGGCCGACGTCGAGTTTAAGTGGGAAACGCCACAGGAGGAAGCATTTCAAGACCTAAAACGACGCCTGCAAACGCCTCCGTTACTTGCGCATTTAGACGACCACGCCGAAACAGAAGTGCACACCGACGCAAGCAGCGTGGGACTCGGCGCCGTCCCTTGTGCAGAGGTACGGAGGGACTGTTCAGTTCAGTTCAATTTATTACCTTAAAGGCCCCCCCTTTCTTGGAGGGGCATTACATAAGGGGTGGGGATTTATTCAGGTTAACAATAAGCAGTGAACGTGGCTTTTAAGTGTTGAATGTGATCAATAATACGGTCTTGAAAGGCAGATGATGAGGCGATGGTGACGATGTCCCGGGGAAGTCCGTTCCAATCCGTGGCTGCTCGATAAAAAAAAGAAGGATGCAGAAAAAGTAGTGGTGTGCGATGATGGGCGGGCAACCTGAAATGGATGACTGGTTCGATGAGATATGCCTGGTGCGGCTGTTATATAAGGTGGTTTGTTGAGCGAAGAATGAAATAATTTGTGATAAAGTACGAGAGTTGCAGTGCGGCGACGCACAGGAAGGGGTGGCAGTCCAGATTTCGCTTTCAAAGATGAAACACTGATATCGTATGAGTAAGATGAGTGAATGAATCTGGCGGCACGATTTTGTACCGCTTCTAATGCATTGATTGAAATACGCTTATGTGGGCTCCATATGGCAGATGCATATTCTAATTTCGGTCTAATTAATGATTGATACGCAAGGGATTTTACATGTGGGGGAGCTAGGCGGAGATGGCGCTTGAGGAAACCGAGTGCTTTATTGGATGATGAAATTATATTAGTGATGTGGGTGCGCCATGATAAATCATAAGACAAGGTTATTCCAAGATATTTATAAGATGGTACTGATTCAAATTGGGGTGTTAACGATGGAATAATGGAAACGATATGGGCTGTGGCGACGGGAAAAAGACACAAGTTTACATTTAGAAAGGATTAAGGGTCATTAACCATGTGTTACACCAATTAAGCACGCTGTCAATATTTGTTTGGAGATCTAGGTGATCATGCGGGTTAATGATAGGTTGATAAATGGCACAGTCGTCGGCGAAAATGCGAATGCTGCAGGATATATGATCGGGTAAGTCGTTAATATATATTAGGAAGAGGAGGGGACCAAGAACAGATCCTTGGGGAATGCCTGATGTGACTGGTAGAGGGTTAGATAGATGACCATTAACAAAGACTGACTGTGAACGATTAGTGAGAAATTGTTCAATCCATTGAAGAATGTAAGGGTGTAGGTGAAGCTGTGAAAGTTTTAGCAAAAGGCGTCGGTTGAGGAACTTTGTCAAAAGCTTTAGCATAGTCTAGAAAGATTACATCGGTCTGTATGTTAGTGTCAAGGTTAGTGTGCAAGTCGTGAAGAAAGAATGCTAGTTGTGTTTCGCAGGAGAGGCCTTTACGAAATCCGTGTTGTGATGGATGGAAAAAATTACAGGAGTCTAAGAAACTTATGATTTCAGAGTAGATGACGTGTTCCATGATTTTACAGGGTACAGTAGTTAATGAAATGGGGCGGTAGTTCAAGGGTGAGTTTTTTGTTACCTGATTTGTATACTGGAACGACCTTCCCCGTTTTCCAATCATCTGGAATGATTCCTGAGGTGAGTGACTGTGAAAAAATCAAAGAGAAAAAGTCGGCACAAATTGATTTAACATTCTTCAGTAGCTTAGAATTGATTGAGTCCATACCTGCTGATGATGAGAGTTTCATGTTATTGATTACGGATGCGATGCCTTCAATCGAAAAACGTGATAGCTGGCATGAATTCTTCCATGTTAACTGATGGTGAATGTGGAGGTGCATCAAGTTCTTTAGTGAAGACAGACGCGAATGCACTGTTAAATATTTCGCCACACTCATGGTCGGTGACTGGTTCGTGTGAGTCGTTTGTCAGTGTGATGTCGTGAGTGTGCTTTGGATTTAAAACTTGCCAAAATTGCCGGGGGTTACTGGTTAGTAGCTTTGGTAAGTCATTGTGATAAAATGAGTGCTTGGCGTTCTGAACCTCTACTAGATATGATTTTTCTATTTCGAAATATTTTTCCCAGTCAGTCCGGGTGTGACGGCGTTTGGCCGAACGGAACAGCCGTTTCTTTTTATTTTCTAGCCGTTTCAAATGTACAGAAAACCATGGCTTATTGTTATTAGCATGAAAAGTAACCCTCGGAATGAACATGTTAGTGAGTACACTTAATTTATTTTTGAAGATTGACCAGTTTTCATGTATTGAGCGAGTGTAAAACAACGATTTGTATTCGGAAAGAAAGGTGTTAAGGTCTTCATTTATTGCATCGTAGTTTCCCCTATCGTAAAGGCAGACTTGTTTTGGCGGATGTGAGCTTTGGTGGGGAACTGAATGAGAATAGACCATGTATGATTTTATGGTCGCTGATTTCTGGGAGGTAACTAATGGATGAAAGGTTCTCAGGACTGTTAGTTAGTATGAGGTCTAGGATGTTTGCTGTTTCTTGTGTAACGCGTGTTGGTTCCGAGACTAACTGACTTAGGTTAAAATTTAAACATACGTCAATGAAGTTTTTAGCCTCAGCATGACATGTTAATGAAGAAATGCCTAGATTATGTCATTCGATGTCCGGGTAATTGAAGTCACCAAACAGAAGGATGCGAGCGTTGGGGTAAGTGGCAACGAGCTGTCTTAGGCTTATTGTTCAGGTGTCTGCAGGAAGTCTGGATTAGTCTGTGGTGGTCTATAACAAACGCCAAGGAGCACTGTTACGGGAGGAGCGTGACAAATGGGCCATAATGATTCGATGTCGGATGTGACGTGCACAACTGAACATGTTATGCCTTTGGTGAATTGCGACAAGAACACCACCCCCTCGAGTACCTTTTCGGTCGCTTCGATATACGCGGAATTCGGGTAGGTCAGTGAGGATTTCAGCGTCTGAAACGTTATTCCTTCAACCAAGTTTCAGTTAGTACCAATATGTTGCTCCCGGATGACGAAATTACGTTCGATAAGAGTTCGCGCTTTGGAAGGAAACTGCAGATGTTAGTAAATATCACAGAAAAGGAGAGGGGTTTGGGAAGTGCCGCGCGTTGTCGATTTGAAGGTGCGTGATGACAGGACCATTGCTATGCGATTTCTTTAACCGTGTTAGACGACTTATCAAAAACATAACGCTTCCGGACCGATGTGTAGGGTTTTATACCGCAAAGAAAACTTTGCAGATTTAGCCTTTGCAAATGCAATTAGTTGTTTCCGCGCGTGTCCGAACGGAGAGCGAAAAGTCCTCGCCAATGCTGAAGTTAGTGTTTTTTCAGTTTCCGGCCGTTTGATAAGATCGAGTTCTTGGTTTTGTAACAGGCGAATTTCACGATTATGGGACGATTTCTACCGAGCGAATGACGACCGAGGCGATGAGCTCTTTCGAAATCACGAGGTCCTACGGTTATGCCTAGATTATTACTGCAGAAATCGGCGATTACTTTTTTCGGAATCGCTCCATGTTTCGCTGTCGGTAGGGTCAGAGATGCCATAGAAGATAAGGATATTTCGACGTGATCGGTTTTCCGCATCGTCGAGGCGGTCTTCCAATAACTTCGATTTTGCGAGACATGTTACATGTGTCCATCCGCATCTTTTAAATGTCGTTTCGGAGAGGAATAAGTGCCTGGTAGTGTGCCTCTAGGTCGCCCATACGTTTGCATAAATCTGTTAGTGTTGTATCAGTGCTATTTAGCTGAGATTTGAGGCTCTGTACTTCAGCAATTACTTTCGATTGGCCTGCGGCTATTTTCTGAAGTTCCGTCAGCACGGCATCGTTTCCGCTAGGTCCAGGGTTAGCTTCAATATCTCCCGATAACATGAGCAAGGAATGAATAACAGGAAACACAATCTGCGGCAATGGCGATGGCAGCACCGTGGGCTCGGGAACTGCACCAAGACGTAATTGCTAGATTTTTTCGCAAACATCGTGTAGGATCTACTAACCTGCATCGCAAAGATTATAGCGGGTTAGATGGCTGCGTTCAGGTGCAGTCGCAGAGCCCACGGGGCGGGGCCGGCTGTGGGTGCGCTTTTATATGCGACGAGGCTGTTGACGTCGATGATGATGTGGCCGTCCACGGTGCTTTTGGTTCCGGTAGCCACTGCTCCCCTGGCGGCACGGTCATCCCGGGCCGACTGTTCTCGAGCGACAGGGGGGTAGCATCCTGACGCTGCTGCGGAGCACGGCAGTGCGCACTCCGGTGACGCACCGGCAAAGATCCGCGCCGAGGTCAGCAGTAGCTGGCTGGTGATCACACGGATGATCGTCTGCATCGGCAAAGATTAGCGGGTTAGATGGCTGCGCTGAGGTGCAGTCACAGAGCCCACGGGGCGGTGCCGGCTGTGGGTGCGCTTTTATATGCGACGAGGCTGTTGACGTCGATGATGATGTGGGCCGTCCATAGGTGCTTTTGGTTCCGGTAGCCACTGCTCCCCTGGCGGCACGGTCATCCCGGGCCGACTGTTCTCGAGCGACAGGGGGGTAGCATCCTGACGCTGCTGCGGAGCACGGCAGTGCGCACTCCGGTGACGCACCGGCAAAGATCCGCGCCGAGGTCAGCAGTAGCTGGCTGGTGATCACACGGATGATCGTCTGCATCGCAAAGATTAGCGGGTCAGATGGCTGCGTTGAGGTGCAGTCACAGAGCCCACGGGGCGGTGCCGGCTGTGGGTGCGCTTTTATATGCGACGAGGCTGTTGACGTCGATGATGATGTGGCCGTCCATGGTGCTTTTCGTTCCGGTAGCCACTGCTCCCCTGGCGGCACGGTCATCCCGGGCCGACTGTTCTCGAGCGACAGGGGTAGCATCCTGACGCTGCTGCGGAGCACGCCAGTGCGCACCTCCGGTGACGCACCGGCAAAGATCCGCGCCGAGGTCAGCAGTAGCTGGCTGGTGATCACACGGATGATCGTCTGCATCACAAAGATTAGCGGGTCAGATGGCTGCGTTGAGGTGCAGTCACAGAGCCCACGGGGCGGTGCCGGCTGTGGGTGCGCTTTTATATGCGACGAGGCTGTTGACGTCGATGATGATGTGGCCGTCCATAGTGCTTTTGGTTCCGGTAGCCACTGCTCCCCTGGCGGCACGGTCATCCCGGGCCGACTGTTCTCGAGCGACAGGGGGGTAGCATCCTGACGCTGCTGCGGAGCACGGCAGTGCGCACTCCGGTGATGCACTGGCAAACATAGATCCGCGCCGAGGTCAGCAGTAGCTGGCTGGTGATCACACGGATGATCGTCTGCATCGCAAAGATTAGCGGGTTAGATGGCTGCGTTGAGGTGCAGTCACAGAGCCCATCAAATAACCCTTTCGACGCCGTCGAAAGGGTTATCAGTTATGCTAGCCGGTCGCTATCCAAGGCAGAGGCCAATACTCCACAACAGAAAAGGAGTGCCTTACCATCATCTGGGCTACATCAAAGTTTCGCACCTACCTTTACGGCAGGCCCTTCAAAGTTGTGAGCGACCACCACGCCTTGTGTTGGCTAGCTAGCTTGAAAGACCCTTCGGGTCGCCTCGCAGTGGCGCCTGAGACTTCAAGAATTCGACATTACCGTCGTTTACAAGTCCGGGAGAAAACACTCCGACGCCGACTGCCTATCTCGTGCCCCCCCGTCGCACCCACCGCCGCAGGACGACCTGGATGATGACTGCTTCCTGGGAACCATAAGTGCCGACGACTTCTCCGAGCAACAGCGAGCGGACCCAGAACTAAGGGGCCTTATGGAATACCTGGAGGGCAAGAGCACCACTGTTCCGAAGGCATTCAAGAGAGGACTGGCGTCGTTCTTCCTGCGAAACGGAGTTCTCCTAAAGAACTTCTCGCCCATTCGAGCCGAACACCTCCTCGTGGTTCCTTCAGAAGTGAGGCCAGAAGTCCTCCTGGCCCTACACGACGACCCGACGGCTGGACACCTCGGTGTTTCCCGCACGCTCGCAAGGATCCAAGAGAAGTACTACTGGCCACGCCTTGCCGCCGACGTCGCTCGTTACGTCAGGACATGTCGAGACTGTCAGCGACGCAAGACACCACCGACAAGACCAGCAGGCTTCCTTCAGCCGATCAAACCACCTCACCGCCCGTTCCAGCAAATCGGTATGGACCTACTGGGGCCGTTTCCTGCGTCGACTTGCGGGAATAAGTGGATCGTCGTAGCTACGGACTACCTCACCCGCTACACCGAAACAAGGGCCCTACCTAGAGGCAGTGCAACCGAGGTAGCGAAATTCTTCGTTGAAGACATTGTCCAGCGTCATGGCGCCCCAGAGGTCCTCATCACCGACAGAGGTACGGCCTTTATTGCAGAGCTAACTCAGGCCATTTTGAGATACAGCCAAACAAGCCACCGCCGCACCACCGCCTATCACCCACAGACCAACGGCCTCACCGAGCGTCTAAACAAGACCATCGCCGACATGCTGGCCATGTACGTCGACGTCGAGCACAAGACATGGGATGCCATCCTTCCGTTCGTGACCTTCGCATACAACACGGCAGTGCAAGAAACGACGCAGCTGTCGCCGTACAAGTTGGTCTACGGACGGAGCCCATCAATGACGCTTGACGCCATGTTACCAAACGTCACTGACGAGGAAAACATCGACGTCACCACCTACCTACACCGCGCCGAAGAAGCCCGACAACTCACCCTCCTACGTATCAAGAATCAGCAGGCGACCGACAGCCGCCGCTACAACCTTCGACGACGCTTCGTGGAATACCAGCCCGGCGACCGCGTTTGGGTGTGGACGCCGATACGCCGACGTGGACTTTGTGAAAAACTTCTTCGGCGATACTTCGGGCCATACAAAGTGATTCGACGTCTAGGCGCTCTGGACTACGAGGTTGTCCCGGACGGCATTACGAACTCAACGGCGCCGTGCGCGACCTGAAGTCGTGCATGTCGTACGCCTCAAGCCGTGATACGCGCGTTAGCGAACCTGAGGACTGTACCTATTGCTTTATTACTGTACTTTCTTGCTGTATTGTTGTTGTTTATTGTTGCATGCATTTTTTTCCCCCCGTGTTCCGTTTTAAGCATCGAGACGATGCTTTTTCAGAAGGGGGCATTGCCACGCGCGTTTCTTATTTTCGCGTTTGCTGTATTCGCTTTTCGCCCACAAAGACTGTCGGTAACGCTCGGCGCAGACTACGCCTTAGCATTCGAGAAACTTCGCGATTATAGTAGATCGTCTTGTTGAGATTGCACGCCGGACGCGAACCGACCAGCTTATTCTGGAGCTTGCACGACCAGCAGTGATAAGGCTAGAAAGTTCGACGCGTGCTGTATAAAAGACGGTGCGTCCCAACGAAGTTCAGTTGATCGACGGCCGACGCTCTGTTCGCCGCTATCAGTGCCAGTGTGTATTGCTGTAATCCGACTTTCTGTTTACCGGCCACAAGTTCGGCCCAAATAAACAGCAAAAGAGTAGCTACTTGGGCTGGTTGGTATTGCATTTTTAAAAGAAATATAGTTTCTTAGTGCGCAGAACGTTTTAGAAAGGAGTCAGATAGGAAAGAGCGCCTGTCTGACTCCTTTCTAAAACGTTCTGCGCACTAAGAAAACTATATTTCTTTTAAAAATCCAAATAAACAGTTTCCTTTTGAACCTGGCGACTGCTGGCTTCGTCGACGTCACGACCACGTGACAATATGATCTTGGTTCTTCTCATAATTCCACGAACTTCGCATCTGTGCCCAATGGTGACAACAACATTGCCACATAACCGCCTTTAGTGCTTATACTAACAACCGAAGTCACCTCAATTTATCCCTAGCGGTTTCTTTTAAGTGAAAGAACCATATTGCGACGCCTCGCAGTGGTTCTCATAACGTGATTTACGACTGACAAGCAGATAAAATTTTTTTTACACGCTGATCCACGAGAGGTATAAAACATAGCGCTTTGCTCGCCAACAGGCGCATTTGCTCTGCTGAAAAGTGCTCAAGAAATTGGATATCGCATTGTCCGTATCGTCACTGACAATCAACAAAGAGGCACCTCACCAAAACACCGCCGGGCTTGCTAAAAGGAGAAACGACCAACAGTATTCAGTCAAGTACAGTTTTTCTTTGATGATGCTCTACAACATACAAAGAAATGTGCTGGTCAGGCTAGGGCGGCTACCGAGCCGGCCTCGTGTTCACCCAGCAGTAGTGAAGTGATGGTCTGTAGCGGCGTTGTACACGTTCCTCTAAAAGAGTAGCGAAAGCTCGTTCCTTCTGGATCTTGGAGCGAGTTCCCGTTACAAATTTCTTGAACGCTAAAGGAACTCGTTACAGTTACGTTGCTTCACCGGTGCTTTCCCTTCACGAAGCTTGGCTATACCTCTCGCGACACAAATATCGCGGTTGATAATTAGGTGCTGGTCGCCTTCAACGACACCTTCCAGGTCTTCTGCTGTTTTAGTGCCGACGGAAATGATGGCGCTGGAACGAGAGGGAATGGTGACTTGGTCTTCCAGCGCATTCAAGGCGCGCTTTTCTTCCGGCGCGTGCGGCGGTAGTGCTTTTCCTGTGGATAGTCTTTTCGACCCGGTTCTCAGGTCGATGATTGCGCCATGAAGCCTTAAGAAGTCCATACCAAAGATGGCATCTCTCGAGCAATGCTGTAGGACTACGAGGCTCGCAGGATAAATCCTGTCGTTAATGGTGACTCTCGCTGTGCAGATTCCCACCGGCGTTACCAGGTGACCCCCCAGCTCTCCAAATTTCGGGGCGTCCCTATGCGGTCTTGACTTCCTTCAACGTGGTGGCGAATGGCCCACTGATGGCAGAATAGTCGGCTCCGGTGTGGACGAGAGCTGTGACGCTGTGGCCGTCGATGAGAAGGTCGAGGTCGCTAGTTCCTCGTCTGCCTTTGCGGTTAGGTCGCGGCGTCGGATCACGGCTGCGCCGGTTTGTACCGCTGCTTCCACGTTGCGTCGTGAGGTCTCCTTCGGGCTGCGAAGTTTCGGCGTCAGGGCTCCGTTCGTCTTGCAGCGGGTGCTTTAAGACCTGAACACACGTACTCGTTCAGCGCACCAGCGCGTGGCTCTTTGACGCGGCGCCGCACCCTCTCCCTAAGCAGAGAGAGGGCGCGTGGCTACGCGAAGCTGCAGGCCCTCTCTCACTATAGGGACAGGGCGCGGCGCCGCGTCAGAAAGTGGCGCGGAGACGCGCTGCAAAGGGTACGTGTGGTCAGGCCTTTAGATTTCCTTGCGGCCTCGTCGTCGGCGGCAGCGGAGGATCTTCGGTAGTTCGTCGTACAGCAACCACACCTCTATTGGTTGCTGCCCTTAGTTGTCTGGATACGGACAAGGGGAACAGCCCAAAGTAGGGCCAGCGTACTGGCGGCGCTGCGGTGACATGTAGTGGCCTGGCGACGGCGATCGGTATGGCCTTCGAAGTGTCCCTTGCCCTCATGCAAGGTAGTCGACTATGTCGTATGGTCGTTCACCCCGCTGTGGACAAGGCGCGTCGACGGCAAAACCTCGTAGCCCCATCTGGCGGTACTGCCAGCGGCGGTTGATGTGCCCGGCCTCACCACAGTGGTTGCAGAACGGGTAGTTGTCAGGGGCGCGCCAAACGTCGGTTTTCCTTCGAGCTTAGCGCTGGCCGGGAGGTGGGCGGTATGGCGTCGGTGGTGTTGGTGGCGGCGGTGTCTGGCGGCGTAAATGCGGTGGTGCGGCCTCTTGACGTGGACATGGAGGCGGAACGTAGCATCGGCCTGCAGCAGCGTAGCTCATGGCTTGTGACTGTGGCTGTGGCGGTTGAGGGGGTGCAGATCGACTGCTGTATTTCTTCTCGAACGATATCGGCGATCGAGTCCACTTGCGGTAACATGAAAATAGAAAGAAAGGAGATCGTGTGGCAATATGAATTTCCCATCGTCGAGAGAAGGTTCTACGTAGGTAAGAAGAACCTAAACAAACTCTCCTAGACGAATTTTTCGGAGACCACCGACCCCACTGGATCTTCCGTGCTCGTTTATATCAAGTCCAACAGATATGGCACTTTCCACATCGGTCTTCAAAGGCACAGTCCGGATGCTGCGCTTTAGATATTAAAATAGAAATATCGACCAATGCAACGGCATGATTTAATATCTTGCACTGGAAACTGCATCGGAAGGGAAAATACAAAGGCGTTTAATCAGTCCTGATTCAATATTTCTGTGTGAGTAGAAAATAATGCCCGGGATACACATTTGCAACATAGTAAAGTCCGCTGTTTGCAGTCAGCAAACTTATTTCTGTATATTTCATTATCTGTCTTTCCATCTTCTTCTCCTCTTCTTTCCTTTCTTTGTCTCTATTTTTCTCTATCTTTCTCTCTATATCTTTCCTTCCCTATCTCTATCTCTCAGTAGTCCTCTCGCCCTGTCTTTCTTTCTCGTTTTTCCGTTGCCTTCTATTTATCTCTTTCCATATCCTTCCTTCTCCCTCTCTCTTTTTTCTATACAAGTTCTCCCCTTCTCCTTTCCCTTCTCCTGACCCTCACTTCCCTTTCTTACCCTCTTGCTATAGTATATTATACAAGACTATGCTACGCTCTTCTAGTGTGCGCAAATGTTGCAGAAAAACGCAGAGCCAATAATTTCTTCAACATTCCACTTCATCGGGATGGTCACTCAGCTAAGGGATGCATACGAGCAAATGGAAAGTAAGCCAGAATGCTATTTGTATTGGTGACGTGTTTATTCTTACCGCCGCTATAGCGTATAATTAAAAAAGACATTTACTTGATGAATTCGCTCTAGAGATGAACGCGAATTATTTACTGCTGTGTCTATTGTCTTCGTAAATGTCTTTAAATTAATTCTAAAAGACAGGGCCTACAAACACAAGAAAAAAGTGAAGACACCACAAATGCCTCCTTTCTTGTGTCCGTGTTTCCATGCCCTGTCGTTTATAATGAATACTTACCAGCTAGCTCAGCTCTGTTTAAAACGCAATTAGTTCAGTGCAGGTCATCTAGTGCTGTTTGCCCTGGCCATTATTAAGCACTTTTTTTTTGCTAGAGCTGTAGAATTGAATTCAGTCATCTCTGTACAACGTATTTTGTTCTGCGCAGCTGAAATACCGTTGTCTTCTGTGGCCGTTACTAACATGTAATTACCAGTACACTTGTAATCATGTATCTTACAGCTGTTGCATTAAAATGTTGACATGAAAACTCTGTTGCTGGGCTTGCTCTGGTGTCTCTAGACGTTCCGAGACAGTAGCGTCTAAATTATGCGCTCACCAGAAGCTTCTGGCCAAATAAAACAATGCAATGCTGTTTTTTCTTGCGATGCTGACTTGCCCTCATGGCATAGCGCAGCGCGTGTATTATACAGGGTGTTCAAAAATAAATTTTATGGCCTTCTTAAAATTCAGCACTAGGAAGCACGTGAAAGCTACCTTTGCAGATAAGTTGTGCATCCAGGGGGACACGAACTGATGCAATAGTTAGTGCTGTCATCCAAACAATTAACTAACATCGAATAATAAACTTTTTTAGCGACTGTAGCAAGCGGGCATGATTGTATTGAAAAGATAAAGGCAGTCGCATTTCTAGACAGTCCAACTTGGAATGATTCTTCTAACATGTCTGTGCTCCCAGATATCCCACTACAAAGTTTAATTGTGGTTTGCATGATTACGCATGCAAGGCGGTGAGACTCGGCGCAATGTTCCTCCCTGCTGTGACGTGCAGTCATTGCTTGCTCTCGCCAGGCGGTAATAAAAGAGAAACCGTTATCATCTTTGCCTATGACTACGACCCGT
The DNA here is from genome assembly GCA_030522465.1 of Rhipicephalus appendiculatus. NCBI lineage: Eukaryota > Metazoa > Arthropoda > Arachnida > Ixodida > Ixodidae > Rhipicephalus > Rhipicephalus appendiculatus. The sequence continues at coordinate 47,721 of JALIZH010007284.1, forward strand.
TGTCAGATTAAACGCCTCACGTAATTGCCGCGGCACATCGGGGACGAGCTTCGCGACAGTGCTCACTGTCTAGCATGCGTAATCATGCAAACCGCAATTAAACTTTGTAGTGGGATATCTGGGAGCAGACATGCTAGAAGAATCATTTCAAGTGAAACTGTCTAGAAATGCGACCGCCTATATATTTTCAATACAAACATACCCGCTTCCTAAAGTCGCTAAAAAGTTCATTATTCAATCTTAATTGTTGAGTTGACAGCGTTAACTAATGCGTCTCTTTTTGTCCCCCCTGGGTACATAGCATCTGCAAAGGTGGTTTTCACGTACTTCCTAGTGCTGAATTTTAAGAAGGCCATAAAATTTATTTTTTAAACACGCTGTATAGTGTAACGAAAAATGTTCAGCAGTGCTACCTTCTGACTACAGTACTTTTGTACAAAATATGTGGTTTACATGAAACTAGTTTTGTTAGGCCACGTACCAGCCTTTATAGTTGTAGTAGTCTGTGGCGTTCGTCTTCGGAGGCGAAATGGGGAAGTGGCATTCATCCAGTGCGCCGACACCTTGACGGAAACCACACACGGCCTCGAATTCACGGATGTGCCTTGCCATTTCCTCTTCAGTGATCATTTTGATCCAGTCGTGTTGGAGAACGTCGACAACCGCCTCGCAAAACTCCCGGCACACGGTGTTTACTGTCGAGTGCCCAAAAGGTTCGCCAAAGTTCTATCTTCGGCCGAAGAGCAGAGCTTGTAGAGGCCAATGGCGACTCGCTTTTCCGGAGAGATCGGCTCGCGCATGTTTGTGCTTTGTCACTCGAGCTCACGTCGCAAACTTTCTACGATGAAGCGGAATGTGGACGGGTTCACTCGAAACCACTGTTTAAAATTGTCCGCACCTAGATAAGGCACGGTTTCTTCGAACCACCTTTCATTCCGCCTGAACGCCCAAGTTGCTCGGTCGCAGACCCTTGCAGACAGCACCGAGGTGCTCAGTATCGAATTGCTCAGCAGTAGTTGTTGCTTTATGCCGTCCTTAATTGCTCTTGCCGCGTCTGCCTCGTTTTTCCAGAGAGTAATTACAAGCTATAAAACTTGCAATTCTCACTTTTCCCTCCGTGAGATCATCCATGGCGAGACGAGGGCGTCAACGGAGAAAACAAAAGCCCACCGTAGCCAGACCAACATGCAAAGGTCGCCAGTGATGCCAACGCTTCTTAAAGTTTTACAATAAATATTCACATCAACTGTTTTTCAAAGTGGAATTGTTAAATTTATTTCAGAAAACTAGCAATACTATAAATTCTCACATTCTAATCGACATACATGTATTTAATTCGACTGGTTCTCTTTTGAAAGCTAGCGCCACGCTTTCGGTAGCGCGTTCAGAACAAAACTCTAACAAGAGATCGTCTGTTCCGTGTGTCTGCGAGGCAACGCCACTTCATAAAAAGTATTTCAACTTCGTGAAAGACCGCTTACGTAAAAAGACTTTTTGCGCGCCCGTGTGACACAGGTATTACAGAGCCAGCGTGACAGCCGACATCACCAACATAGTGAACACGAGGGATGCAAGACGCCGCCCCACGGATCTGCACACAACTGAACAAAAAATTACTTCATATGATTTCCGTCGTGAGGCACATGGCGGGTGCTCTCCCCCATGAACGCAAAGCACACGCGAAGGCTAGGCGATGGGTGAGAGTAGGCAAGGGCTAGAGGAGAGGATGGTGAACGGCTGGAAAGGGCGCATTTGGCTGGCATTGATAAAATAGAGGAGGCGTTGGTGTGCGTTAATTACTGAGAGCGCTCGTCTCGTCTCCCGTTTAGCTCAACCATCCCAGCCATGGCCAAACATGCAAACCTTGCTGGGCTGCAACAATTCTAGCCAGGATGCAACGCACATTCAGTGTGGTGATTGGCGCGTCGCAGAAAACGTATCGTACCGGAAAGATCAATGTGAACATACGCGGTCGCTAGTTACGCAAACGAACGATGCAGCTGTTACGCGATACGACATTTATGAAAGATGCGACTGCAGTCTGAAGGCGGCTTTACTAATCTAACTTAAATAGTCCTATTTTAACTATTTACAAAAGCCATTGTCTTTTACCTTTCACGCACGGAAAAGTACCTAAAACACTAGCAATAATTCACACTGCACATAACGCATGCACAGTTTAGTGCGAAGAATGAGGCTGTTCCGTCTGTTCAATGGGGCTCAAACAATGTCTTAATTTTTTCCACGTGCACAACGCCCTTGTGGTACTTCTAAAAATATTCTTTTTCATTTTTCTCTAGTCAGGCTGATGGGCGTGGCTGCGAGATCCCTGGCTTTTTGTACTCGTTCTCGCACTGCCGTGAAATAGCTCGATTTTTCTTCCAGTTCTTCAAGCTCTCGGCGGCTGTATAAGACACCTATTGGCAGCACCGGATCCCTATCGCACACCAGGTAGAAGGGGAGTTTGGCGAACCGTATCTTGATACCCGGTGTTCTAAAAGAATACAACCTAAGGGAGGAAAACGGCCCACTTTTTCTCCCCAGGCGGTAGTCATGGCAATAACCTGCTTGTCTTATTGGCGCTTTCAAACAAGCATTTTAGCGCGGTGATATAGGGTCGTATGAGAGGTTCGTTCGCACGATCTTAATCTGCAGATCTACGATGCCAGGTCACGAGAAAGAACTTCCGAGAATAAGCTCGCAGTGATTTCTCTGTAATCACGTAAACCTTTTGTGGCATCTAAGGAACAGGCAAAGCGAAACTTTCAGAGCCCCATTCGAGGACCGCTCTTCAGGACCGCATGAAGTCGCCGCCTAGAAGGACTCCTTCGTGATGTAACCGGGAAACAACGATGAATTCATGCGAAATGTTTGGCCAAGAGTTACCGCGGCTCTGACTTGACTCAAGTCTTGCAGGTGATGGCCGCTTGCTCCAACCAAACGCAGGGACGAAGGCTTCATGCTTAGTTTGAGTTTTTCAACTATTGGTGCTGTAATCAAACTTTTGACAGCTCCAGAGTGCAAGATGCCTTTAATCGTGTGTCTGTTGATGGTGACAGGAACGGAGAAGTACCTTCTTCTGAGGCACACGGTACCTGCTCAGTTACTGGCGGCTGCTCGCGGGCATTGCATTCACGAGGTTTTCGTTTCCCCGATGTTTTGGACCGCAAGCTGCTTCAAAAATTCTGCAGTCAGCGATAGACGACACTGTATGACAAAGTGACCACTTCTGGAGCAGTTCAAGCATAGTTTCGGTATTTTCGGGGCGTTTCCTTGGGGTCTTTCAAAAACACTTGTCCAGGTATGGGTCGAGTGCCGCAACGGAGAAGGCTTTCCCTTTGTACCGCCTCCTTTTGGCACCTTAATTTGAGCTACTTGATGATCTGAGGAGCCGCTAGACTTTATGCTGTCCGTGCGCCGACGATGGCACAAAGGCTTCCGAGCGGACCGCTTTGAGTCAACGCGGCATTCGGCGGACTGCGTTCTATATGGACTCTCGCCTTCTTCCGCGACCACAGTTTGAACACTTTCGTCCGAATTCCTGATCTCACCGAAACACAGAAAAGAACTGAGCATATCATCTAGATGTCCAGATGACTAGTCAAAGAAGTGCTTCTTTGCCTACGGTGATGGCGTAGCCATGATGACTTCACACTTTTCGTGTTGTAGCACGGCATAATCGCACTGATCCATGAGGTCCAGCTTTCGGTAGGCGATGTACAAGACTGTCCCGCGCATTGCGTTGCTCAGAACATCCGCTGCTTAGACGTTACATTGCAATCTATGTTATACCGTCGGCGGAACGCTGCTTTCATGTTGACACAAGTAGTACTATCAGTAATGTTAATGTGTTGACTCATCGATTTAAAGTCTTAAGCTGGGAGGCTGGTGATAATGAACAGTATGGTGACTTTATCAGGAAAGCTGAAGGTTCTAAACCAACAGTCCAATTGATGAAACCAGGCGTTCAGATCTTTCCCGAGATGCGGTGAGCAGCTCGCCGTGGAAACTTGAAAGTCGTTCCCGAGAGTCTTCACAGTTAGACATGCATTGGTATATAGCTTCTGGCTTTGCCTTGTTCATTTCTCGAGCCGCGTTTGAAGTTCATCGACGCACTGCTCTCCTCCGCACTCGTGATTGATTCCGCGTCAGAATGATAATGTCTTCATAGTCCAAGCGGTCGATGCGTTTTACAAGAGGAACGAGTAGGTTGCAAAAGAAGTTGTGACTTTCCTGCAGCTACAGGTCCAGAGGTGGCTTTGGTGCGTCGTCGTCTTTAGTGCCGTTGTCGTCCTTCAGAAACATTATTTTAGTTTGAGTCCCCCCAATTCGCGCCGTAGCTGATTCAACACAGCTTTAGGGCACCGGCTTCGGACACAGCCGACCTGTTCGCTTCCACCCGGACGGCGTCATCCAGCTGTTTGAACACGTCGATGGAACACAGGGCAGTCAGCATCTTGGGTTCACGGAGCCGACGCTGCCCCGAAGTCAGGGGTTCAGCCAAAGAAGCGCGTAGAGAGCGACATCCCCGCTTAGAAAATATAAACGCCTTCTTAATTCAGCCCGAGCCATTGGGCGCCAAATGTGACGTGGCGTTGTGGCCGTCGGATATATTGTCACGTGGTCGTGACGTTGACGAAAGGGAGCAGTAGACGTCTTCAAGGCGAAACACTTTATTTGGCCGAACTTGTGGCCTCGAAACGGAAAGTCAGATTACAGCAATTATTACACGCTGCACAATGATAGCGGCGAACAGAGCATCGGCCGCCGATCAACTGACAAGCGGTGAAGCGCGTCAGCATTTATACATCTGCCGTCGAATATTCCAGCGTTAGCACTGGTTATCGCGCAAGCTCTAGAATAAGCTCGAGTGTTCGCGTCTGGCGCGCAATCTTAACAAGACGATCTACAATAATCGCGAAGCTTCTCGAACAATGAGACGCGGTTCGCGCTGAGCGTTGCTGACAGTTTTTGTGGGAGAAAAACGAATACAGCAAAAGTGAAAATAAGAAAATCGCGTGGCAACCCCCCCTCCCTTGAAAAAGCATCGTGCCGATGCTTAAAACAGCACACGGGGGAGGGGGGGGTGGCCCAAGCATGCAACAATAAATAAAAACAACAAAGCAAGAAAGTACAATAAACTATAAGCTCAAGCAAGATAGTACAATAAGCACAAGGAACAAAGTACATTAAAGCAAAAAGTACCGTCCGCAGATTCACTAACGTGCGTAATATGGCTTGAGGCGCACGACATGGACGACTTCAGGTCGCGCACGGCGCCGCTGAGAGTTCGTAATGCCGTCAGGGACAACCTCGTCGTCGAGTGCGCCGAGGCGTCGAAGTACCCTGTACAGTCTGAAGTATTTTTTTTATTGCGTGAGTTTGCCCTACGGCATCAATACATATCACACAAAACTGTGTAGCTGCGTTTCCTCCATGAAGTCCAGGAGGGACCTATGGTTCGGACCGTAAATCCATCGCTGCAAGTCAGGCGGCCTGGTGTGCTGAAGTCCCGCACGCCGCAGATGGCGTCGACGAGCCGCTTGAAGCCCAGGGCATGTCCATAGGAGGTGGTTCAGGTCTGCTTCCCGCACAGGCGCTGGACAAAATGGGCAGCTTGAAGTTGTGTCGGCGTAGCCCCACTTCGCGCGGATTGAAGGCGTCACAGCTGCACCCACGCGAACCCTTCGGAGCGATACCTCCTCTTGACGAGTAAGTCCACTCGGGAGGTCATGACCACGCGAAGGTATGAGAGCTCGCGTGGTGCGCCGAAGATTTTCTTTGTGAATGTCCACAGTGTCAGAAGGTGGCAGCAGGAGCAGAGGTAAGGGGTACATGACGGTTACAGGATGGCAAGCGGCATCTGCCGCGGCATTACCCAGAACACTAGATCGGCGAATCCAACACACTCGAACTGAGCACGGATAAGCTGCTGCGCAACGGTGTCCCATACACGGTAACCGGGTTGGAATTCCATGTGGCGTCGTCGAACGTTGTAGCGGCGGCTGTCAGTCGTCTGCTGGTTCTTGATCCGTAGGCGGGCGAGCTGTCGTGCTTCTTCGGTGCGCTGTAGGTAGGAGGTCACGTCGAAGTTTTTGCTCGTCGGTCACGTTTGGTAACATGGCGTCGAGCGTCGTTGCCGGGCTCCGTCCGTAGACCAACTTGTGTGGCGTCATTTGCGTCGTTTCTTGTACGGCCGTGTTGTACGCGAAGGTCACCTACGGAAGGATGGCGTCCCATTTCTTGTTTTCGACGTCGAGGTACATGGCCAGCATGTCGGCGATGGTCTTATTTAGACGCTCGGTCAGGCCGTTGGTCTGTGGGTGGTACGCGGTGGTGCGGCGGTGGTTTTTGTGGCTGTATCCCAAGATTGGCTCAGTTAGGTCAGCCGTAAACGCCGTACATCTATCGGTGATGAGAACCTCTGGGGCAGCGAGTCGAAGGACGACGCTCTCAACGAAGAACTTTGCTACCTCAGCGGCACTGCCTTTGGGCAGGGCTTTTGTTTCGGCGTAGCGGGTGAGGTAGTAGGTAGCCACGACTATCCATTTATTTCCGCAAGTCGACGTTGGAAACGGCCCCAGCAGGTCCATCCCGATCTGCTGGAATGGTCGCCGAGGAGGCTTGATCGGCTGAAGGAAGCCTGCTGGTCTTGTGGGCGGTGTCTTCCGTCGCTGACAGTCTCGGCACGTCCTTACGTAGCGAATGACGTCGGCGGCAAGGCGCGGCCAGTAGTACCTACTTTTCCTGTACTCGTGCGAGTGTGCGGGATAGTCCGAGGTGTCTAGCCGTCGGTCGGGTCGTCGTGCAGGGCATGCAGAATTTCTGGTCGCAATGCCGAAGGTACAATGATAAGATAGCAGGCTCGGGCCGGAGAGAAGGTCTTCTTTACGAGGACGTTGTTCTTCAAGGAAAATGATGCCAATCCTCGCCTGAATACTTTTGGGACAACGGTGCTCCTGCTCTCCAGGTATTAAACTAGATCCCTCAGTTCCTGGTCGGCTTGCTGTCGTTCGGCGAAGTCGTCGGCACTTATGGCTCCCAAGAAGCTGTCATCATCCTGGTCGTCGGGCGGTGGTGGGTCGATGGGGGGCACGAAACAGGCTGTCGGCGTCGGAGTGTTTCCTTTCTGACTTGTGCACGAAGGTAATGTCGAATTCTTGGTCTTAGGCTCCACCGTGCGAGGCGACCTGAAGGGTCCTTCAAGTTAGCTAGCCAACGCAAGGCGTGGTGGTCGCTAACAACTTTGAAGGGCCTGCCGTAGAAGGTAGGGGCGAAACTGGGAGGTAGCCCAGATGATGGCGAGGCACTCCTTTTTGTGTTGTGGAATAGTTGGCCTCTGCCTTAGTGACCGGCTAGCATAACTGATAACTCTTTTCAGTCCGTCTGTGCGCTGCACAAGGACGGCGCCGAGTCCTACGCTGCTTGCATCGGTGTGAATCTCCGTATTGGCGCATTCGTCGAAATGCGCAAGTATCGGAGGCGTCTGCAGGCGTCGTTTCAGTTCATGAAATGCTTCGACTTGCGCTGTTTGCCACCTGAATTCGACGTTGGTGTTCGTGAGCTGCGTTAGTGCCTCGGCGATCCGTGATAAGTATTTGACAAAGCGTCTCTAATAGGCGCACAAAGCGAGAAAGCGGCGCACGGCCTTCTTGTCGGTGGGTGGCGGAAAAGCGGCGATGGCAGCTGCTTTCTGCGGTTCTGGGCGCACTCCAGTCTTGCTGATCACGTGGCCCAAAATCAAGAGCTCCTCGTACGCCAAGCGGCATTACTCTGGCTTCAGGGTGAGCCCGGAGTTCTTGATTGTTTGAAGTACGGATTCAAGGCGTTGGAGGTGTTCGTCGAAGTTCGTGTGAAACACAACGACGTCGTCCAAGTAAACAAGGCAAGTTTGCCACTTCAAGCCAGCTAATACTGCCACGCGCGTTTCTTATTTTCGCGTTTGCTGTATTCGGTTTTCGCCCACAAAGACTGTCGGTAACGCTGGGCGCAGACCACGCCTTAGCATTCGAGAAACTTCGCGATTATAGTAGATCGTCTTGTTAAGATTGCACGCCGGACGCGAACCGACGAGCTTTTTCTGGAGCTTGCACGACCAGCAGTGATAAGGCGAGAAAGTTCGACGCGCGCTGTATAAAAGACGGTTCGTCCCAACGAAGTTCAGTTGATCGACGGCCGATGCTCTGTTCGCCGCTATCAGTGCCAGCGTGTATTGCTGCAATCTTACTTTCCTTTTACCGGCCACAAGTTCGACCTAATGAACAGTTTCATCTTGGACACGTCGCCTGTTGCCTTCGTCGACGTCACACCCACGTGACATCTGGTGGAGGTGCTGCTTCGTCCATGCTCCGGACGCCCCCCGCGAGCTTGACCCAAGCCCAAGCAGCGAAGAAGACGACGTAAAGGATAACCCTGTGCGTCGCACCAGCCGCAGGCAGCAGGGACTACAGCCAGAGCACGGGCTCCTGCCGGAAAATACCAGGATAACCAAGACATTGACCTCGACCGCAGGCACGATGACAACACCTACGCAGCCTACACCCTTCTTGCTTCAGCAGCCCAGGGAGCCGCCGAAATTCCGGGGGTCATCGTGTGAGGACTCGGAAAGCTGGCTCGAAGAATATGACCGGGTTGCCGCCTTCAACCATTGGAGCAATGAAGACAAGCTCAGGCACGCGTACTTCGCCTTAGAAGACGCCGCTAGAACGTGGTACGAGAACCAAGAGTCGACCCTAACATCATGGGACGCTTTTCGAACCAAGTTCCTGACTATCTTCGCTAGCGTCGTCCGCAAAGAGAGGGCCGAAACTCTGCTTGTCCCCAACGAAAGCCTCATGCTCTTCACGGAAGAAATGACTAGACTCTTCCGCCACGCAGACCCCGAAATGCCTGAAAACAAGAAAGTTCGACTCCTCATGCGAGGAGTTAAACAGGAGCTTTTTGCGGGACTGATGCGGAACCCTCCGAACGCTGTTCACGAATTCGTCTCGGAAGCGACCACAATCGAGAAGACCCTGGACATGCGCAACCGGCAGTACAATCGCCGTTCAACGACACAGTTCACCGATATCCAAGGGCTCTGCTCCGCCGACCTGCGCGAAACGATCAGAGCGATCGTGCAGGAAGAGCTGCGAAAATTCTTGCCTCCATCGCAGCCTCAAGTGGATTCCATTGCCGACGTCGTGCGCCATGAGATCCAGCAATCTCTGGGCGTTCCTCACCAAGGAGAGCCACAGCCACCGGCTATGAGCTACGCTGCTGCTGTCCGCCGTCCCGCTACCCCTCCCCGCCCTCGTCAAGACGCCACTCCACCGCAGTTCCGTCGTCAGACACCACCGCCGCCACCATCGACGTCATACCGCCCGCCAACCGGCCAGCGCTACGCGCCAAGGAAAACCGACGTTTGGCGCGCTCCTGACAACCGCCCGCTCTGCTACCACTGCGGGGAGGCCGGCCACACCTACCGCCGCTGCCAGTACCGACAGATGGGGCTGCGTGGTTTCGCCATCAACGCGCCGCGTCCACAGCCAGGTGAACGACCTCGCGACATCGACGACTACATCACCGGAACACAGTGGCAAGAGCGACGACCTTCCCGCTCGCCGTGGCCCGGCCGCTACATGTCACCGCACCGCCGGCAGTACACTGGCCCAAACTGGGGCCGGTCGCCTAGCCCGTATCAGGGAAACTAAGGGCAGCAACCGATGGAGGTGCGGTTGCTGTACGACGAAATGCCGAAGATCCTCCGCGGACGCCGACGACGACAACGCGACGAGACCTGCAGAACACGACGCGAAGCAGACGAAACCCCGCCAACGAAACCTTGAGGACCGAAGAAAACCTGACGACGAAGGATGGAAGCACCGCAACATATCGACGCAGCCGTGATCTGACGCCGCGACCTAACCGCAACGCTAGGCGACGGACCAGCGACCTCGACGTTCTCATCGACGGCCACAACGTCACCGCTCTCGTCGACACTGGGGCCGACTATTCCGTCGTCAGTGGGCCATTCGCCACCAAGCTGAAGAAAGTAAAGACCGCTTGAAGTGGACCCGAAAGCCGGACAGCTGGAGCCCACCTGATAACGCCGATTGGAGTCTGCACGGCGAGAGTCACCATCAATAGCCGGACTTATCCTGCGAGCTTTGTAATCCTACAAAACTGCTCCAGGGATGTGATACTTGGAATGGACTTCCTAAGTGACCACGGCGCCGTCATCGACCTCAGGTCTGAGTCGATAACACTAACCTCAGACGAAGCGCTCCCGCCCCACGCAACGCCAGGGAACCATGCACTGAATGTTATAGAAGAGCAGGTGACCGTTCCGCCGCGCTCCAGCGTCATTATTTCCGTCGGCACCGAAAAACCTGCGAACCTTGAATGCGTCATCGAGGGCGATCAGCACCTACTCCTGAACCGTCAAATTTGCGTCGCAAGAGGCATCGCCGAATTACGTGATGGCAAAGCAAAGGTACTGCTCACAAACTTCAGCCACGAATATAGGCACCTTAACATTGGTACGACGGTCGCCTACATCGAGAAATTCGTGGACACCAGCAATGCTTTCGCCCTCTCCGATGCTACCGAACCTGCTTCGACGAATCAAGGTCCCAGAATAGATTTCGACGTCAACCCGAGGCTCCCGAAGCAGAACCAAGACCAGCTCAAAAGTCTGCTCCTGCAATTTAAGGACTGCTTCTCGTCGTCGTCAAGAATTCGACAGACCCCAGTCGCGAAACATCGTATTATAACCGAAGAAAGTGCCCGACCAATCCGTCAGAGCCCGTATCGAGTTTCTACGCGAGAACGAGAAGCCGTAAAGAAACAAGTCGACGAAATGCTTCGCGACGACATCATCCAGCCGTCCAAGAGTCCCTGGGCGTCTCCCGTGGTATTGGTGAAGAAGGACGGAACCCTACGTTTCTGCGTCGACTATCGTCGCCTGAACAAGATCACGAAGAAAGACGTGTATCCCCTCCCACGTATAGACGACGCCCTGGTTCGACTCCACAACGCGAAGTACTTTTCCTCAATGGACCTGAAGACAGGCTACTGGTAGATCGAAGTCGACGAGAGAGACCGAGAAAAGACGGCCTTTATAACACCACACGGCCTGTTCGAGTTCAAGGTCATGCCTTTCGGTCTTTGCTCGGCCCCCACGACCTTCCAACGCGTTATGGATACTGTAGTGGCCGGCTTGAAGTGGCAGACTTGCCTTGTGTACTTGGACGACGTCGTTGTGTTTTCCGCAAACTTCGACGAACACCTCCGCCGACTTGAAGCTGTACTTCAAGCAATCAAGACCTCCGGACTCACACTCAAGCCAGAAAAGTGCCGCTTGCGTACGAAGAACTTTTGTTCTTGGGCCACGTGATAAGTAAGTCCGGAGTACGCCCTGATCCGCAGAAGACAACCGCCATCGCTACATTCCCGCCACCCGCCAACAAAAGAGAGCCGTGCGTCGATTTCTTGGGCTGTGCGCCTATTACCGGCGATTTGTCAAAAACTTCGCCCGCATCGTCGAGCCACTAACTAACCTCACCAGGGCCGACGTCGAGTATAAGTGGGAAACGTCGCAGGAGGAAGCATTTCAAGACCTAAAACGACGCCTGCAAACGCCTCCGTTACTTGCGCATTTCGACGACCACGCCGGAAACAGAAGTCCACACCGACGCAAGCAGCGTGGGACTTGGCGCTGTCCTTGTGCAGAGGACGGAGGGACTGGAAAGGGTTATCAGTTATGCTAGCCGGTCGCTATCCAAGGCAGAGGCCAACTACTCCACAACAGAAAACGAGTGCCTTGCCATCATCTGGGCTACATCGAAGTTTCGCCCCTACCTTTACGGCACGCCCTTCAAAGTTGTGAGCGACCACCACGCCTTGTGTTGGCTAGCTAACTTAAAAGACCCCTTCGGGTCGCCTCGCACGGTGGAGCCTGAGACTTCAAGAATTCGACATTACCGTCGTTTACAAGCCCGGGAGAAAACACTCCGACGCCGACTGCCTGTCTCGTGCCCCCCGTCGACCAACCGCCGCAGGACGACCTGGATGATGACTGCTTCCTGGGAACCATAAGTGCCGATGACTTCTCTGAGCAACAGCGAGCGGACCCAGAACTAAGGGGCCTTATGGAATACCTCGAGGGCAAGAACACCACTGTTCCGAAGGCATTCAAGAGAGGACTGGAGTCGTTCTTCCTGCGAAACGGAGTTCTCCTAAAGAAAAACTCCTCGCCCATTCGAGCCGAACACCTCCTCGTGGTTCCTTAAGCAGTGAGGCCAGAAGTCCTCCTGGCCCTACACGACGACCCGACGGCTGGACACCTCGGTGTTTCCCGCACGCTCGCAAGGATACAAGAGAAGTACTACTGGCCACGCCTTGCCGCCGACGTCGCTCATTACGTCAGGACATGTCGAGACTGTCAGCGACGCAAGACACCACCGACAAGACCAGCAGGCTTCCTTCAGCCGATCGAACCACCTCACCGCCCATTCCAGCATCGGTATGTACCTACTGGGGCCGTTTCCTACGTCGACTTGCGGGAATAAGTGGATCGTCGTAGCTACGGACTACCTCACCCGCTACGCCGAAACAAGGGCCCTACCTAGAGGCAGTGCAGCCGAGGTAGCGAAATTCTTCGTTGAAGACATTGTCCTGCGTCATGGCGCCCCAGAGGTCCTCATCACCGACAGTGGTACGGCCTTTACTGCACAGCTAACTCAGGCCATTTTGAGATACAGCCAAACAAGCCACCGCCGCACCACCGCCTATCACCCACAGACCAACGGCCTCACCGAGCGTCTAAACAAGACCATCGCCGACATGCTGGCCATGTACGTCGACGTCGAGCACAAGGCATGGGATGCCATCCTTCCGTTCGTGACCTTTGCATACAACACGGCAGTGCAAGAAACGACGCAGCTGTCGCCGTACAAGTTGGTCTACGGACGGAGCCCATCAACGACGCTTGACGCCATGTTACCAAACGTCACCGACGAGGAAAACATCGACGTCACCACCTACCTACAGCGCGCCGAAGAAGCCCGACAACTCGCCCGCCTGCGTATCAAGAATCAGCAGGCGACCGACAGCCGCCGCTACAACCTTCGACGACGCTTCGTGGAATACCAGCCCGGCGACCGCGTTTGGGTGTGGACGCCGATACGCCGACGTGGACTTTGTGAAAAACTTCTTCGGCGATACTTCGGGCCATACAAAGTGCTTCGACGCCTAGGCGCTCTGGACTACGAGGTTGTCCCGGACGGCATTACGAACTCTCAACGGCGCCGTGCGCGACCTGAAGTCGTCCATGTCGTACGCCTCAAGCCGTACTAAGCGCGTTAGCGAACCTGAGGACTGCACCTGTTGCTTTATTATTGTGCTTTCTTGCTTTATTGTTGTTGTTTATTGTTGCATGCATTTTTGCCCCCGTGTTCCGTTTTAAGCATCGGGACGATGCTTTTTCAGAGGGGGGCATTGCCACGCGCGTTTCTTATTTTCGCGTTTGCTGTATTCGCTTTTCGCCCACAAAGACTGTCGGTAACGCTCGGCGCAGACCACGCCTTAGCATTCCAGAAGCTTCGCGATTATAGTACATCGTCTTGTTAAGATTGCACGCCGGACGCGAACTGACCAGCTTATTCTGGAGCTTGCACGACCAGCAGTGATAAGGCTAGAAAGTTCGACGCGGGCTGTATAAAAGACGGTGCGTCCCAACGAAGTTCAGTTGATCGACGGCCGACGCTCTGTTCGCCGCTATCAGTGCCAGCGTGCATTGCTGCAATTTTACTTTCCGTTTACCGGCCACAATTCGGCCTAATAAACAGTTTCATCTTGGACACGTCGCCTGCTGCCTTCGTCGACGTCACACCCACGTGACATTACTGTATCCGTGACTCGGTGGAAAGCCGCAGGTGTGAAGCAAGGACCGAAGGGCATGACCTTGAACTGGAAGAGGCCGTCCGGTGTTATGAAGGCAGTCTTTTCTCGGTCTGTCTCGTCGACTTCGATTTGCCAGTAGCCGGTCTTCAGGTCCATAGAAGAAAAGTACTTCGCGTGGTGGAGTCGATCTAGAGCGTCGTCTCTACGTGGGAGAGGGTACACGTCGTTTTTCGTGATTTTGTTCAGGCGACGATAATCGACGCAGAAACGTAGGGTCCCATCCTTCTTCTTTACTAACCCCACGGGTGACGACCATGGATTCTTTGAAGGCTGGATGATGTCGTCGCGTAGAATTTGGTCGACTTGTTTCTTTATGGCCTCATGCTCTCGCGTCAAAACTCTGTACGGGCTCTGATGAAGTGGCCTGGTACTTTATTCTGTTATGAGGCGATGTCTTGCGACCAGTGTTGGCCGAAGTCTGGACGACGATGAAAAGCAGTTCTTGTATGGCAGGAGCAGGGTTTTGAGCTGGTCTTGCTTGACCTTTGGAAGGCTCGGGTTAACGTCGAAATCTGTTTCAGGACCTCGATTCGTCGAAGCAGGTTTGGCAGCATCGAAGAGGGCGAAAGCATTGCTGGCGGTCACGCATTCGTCGCTGTAGGCGACCGTCGTACCAATGTTGAGGTGCCTATATTCGTGGCTGAAGTTTGTCAGCACTACCTTTGCTTTACCGTCATGCAGCTCGGCTATACCTCTTGTGACACAAATTTGACGGTTCAGGGAGTAGGTGCTGATCGCCCCTCGATGACGCCTTGAAGGTGCGCAGGTGTTTCGGTGCCGACGAAAATAATGGCGCTGGAGCGCGGCGGAACGGTCACCTGCTCTTCTATAACATTCAGTGCATGGTTCCCTGGCGTTGCGTGGGGCGGGAGCGCTTCGTCTGAGGTTAGTGTTATCGACTCAGACCTCAGGTCGATGACGGCGCCGTAGTCACTTAGGAAGTCCATTCCAAGTATCACATCCCTATAGAGCAGTTTTGTAGGATTACAAAGCTCGCAGGATAAGTCCGGTTATTGATGGTGGCTCTCACCGTGCGGACTCTAATCGGCGTTATCAGGTGGTCTCCAGCTGTCCGGATTTTGGGTAGACTCCAAGCGGTCTTTACTTTCTTCAGCTTGGTGGCGAATGGCCCACTGACGATGGAACAGTCGGCCCCAGTGTCGACGAGAGCGGTGACGTTGTGGCCGTGGATACGAACGTCGAGGTTGCTAGTCCGTCGCCTTGCGTTGTGGTTAGGTCACGGCGTCGGATCACGGCTGCGTCGATTTGTTGCGGTGCTTCCATGCTGCGTCGTCAGGTCTTCTTCGGTCCGCGACGTTTTGCCGACAGGGCTTCGTCTGCTTCGCGTCGTGTTCTGCAGGTTTCGTCGCGTTGTCGTCGTCGGCGGCCGCGGAGGATCTTCGGCATTTCGTCGTACAGCAACCGCACCTCCATCGGTTGCTGCCCTTAGTTTCCCGGATACGGGCTAGGCGACCGGCCCCGGAGTGGGCCAGTGTACTGCCGGCGGCGCGGCGATATGTAGCGGCCGGGCGACGGCGAGCGGGAAGGTTTTGGGGTGTCCGCTGACCTCCTGCAAGGTAGTCGGCGATGTCGCGTGGTCTTTCACCTTGCTGTAGACGCGGAGCGTCCATGGCGAACCCAGGCAGTCCCATCAGGCGGTATTGGCAGCGTCGGTACGTGTGGCCGGCTTCTCCGCAGGGGTAGCATAGTGGGCGGTGGTTAGGGGGCGCACCAGACGTCTGTCTTCCTGGGCGTGTAGCGCTGGCCGGCGGACGAGGTGGCGGCGGCGGCGTCTGGCGACGGTAGTGGTGTTGTGCGGCTTCCTAACGGGGGGCGTGGAGAGGGTGCGTAGCGTCGGGCTGCAGCAGCGTAACTCATGGCTTGCGGCTGTGGCGGCTGAGGGGTGCAGATCGACTGCTGGATTTCTTCTCGAACGATGTCGGCGATCGAGTCCGCTTGCGGTAAATTGAAAATAGAAAGAAAGGAGATCGTGTGGCAATATGATTTTAACGTCGCCGACAGCAGGTTCCCCGTAGATAAAAAGAATCTAAATAAACTCTCCTAGACGAATTTCGTGGCGACCACCGACCCTACTGCAACATTCGTGCTCGTCTATTTCGAGTCCTACACATGTGGCACTTTTCACATTGGTCTTCAAAGGCATAGTTTGGATGCTGCACTAGAGATATTCAAACAGAAATATCAACCAATGCACCAGCATAATTTAGTTTCTTGCACTGGAAACCGCATCGAAAGAGACCATACATAGGCGTTTAATCAGTGCTGATTCAATATTTCTGTGTGAGTTAAAAATGATGCCCAGGACACACATCTGCAACTTAATAAAGTCCCCTGTTCACAGCCAGCAAACCTATTTCTGTATATTTCGTTCTCTGTCTTTCCATCTTCTTCGCCTCTCCTTTCTTTTCTTTGTCTATTTTTCTCTTTCTCGTTCTTTCTGCATCTTTCCTTCCCTATCTCTGTCTCTCCATAGTCCTCTCACCTTCTCTTTTTTCTCGTTTTTCCCTTTCCTACTTTTTCTGTTTCCATATCCTTCCTTTTCTCTCTCTCTTTTTCTATACAAGTTCTCCCCTTCTCCTTTCCCTGCTCATCACCCTCACATCCCTTTCTCACCATTTGCTATTGTATATTATACAAGACTATGCTGCACTCTTCTAGTGTGCGCGCATGTTGCAGAGAAACGCAGAGCCAATAATTTCTTCAACACCTCACTTCATTGGGATAGTCACTCAGTTACGGGATGCATACGAGCAAATGGAGAGTAAGCCAGAATGGTATTTGTATTGGTGAGGTGTTTATTCTTACCGCCGTTGTAGTGTATAATTAAAAAATGCCTTTACTTGATGTATTCGCTCTAGAGATGAATGCGAATTCTTTACTGCTGTGTATTGGTCGTTTGGTCGCGAAACGAGCACAATGAACACATTAATTCTCTGTCTGCACTTAATTGCTGTAAAGTGCCCAGCGTACGTTGAATAAATGCCATGAAAAAAAACAGCTATATAGCCGAGGGATTACGACGCTCGCCTTCGGATCGTGGAGAGGCGGCTCCAATCTCGTCTCGCCGAAATCTTTTTTGTCTCCCCAGGTATTTCTCTTTTACTCTTCCTCTGTGTCTTTCTTTCGCTCTCTTTGTGCTCATTCTGTCGGGCATAAAAGTTATTCCATCCTGCACCAGAAATTTCAGGGCACGTCTTCTGAGAGCGAAGCAAAAGAGGAAGAGGACGAAGAGAGCACGTGGCGGTTCATGATGATGATACTGTTCCTTCTACGACACACGGCAAAACTCGAGCTTAACAGCTCTGCTGTAAATAATCAATTATTCCTTTCGCACGTACTCAGTCTCGACGTCTTTCGCTTCCCTGCGCGCCCGGCGGGCGCCTTGAAGTGAAAGCCCAGGATCCATCATAAGCACGCGATAGGCAAGTGGAACATTTTTGCGCCTCACGAGATCACCCATACGCCCTGTTCTGCATGGTCGGCTGCGTACGTGAGCCTGTTGCATGCCGTGGAACGTTCCTTCGCAAACGTAACGAGTTGCCGTTACAGTTCCACCGATCCTGAATGGAACGATGGCGTTCCTTCAAAAAGGAACTCGTTCCTGTGACGTCGTTCCTTGGAACGCCGTGCCGTACAGCACTGGTCTGTAGTGCGACGTTGGTGTTCTCGCCAGTGGTACTTGCCATTCTCGAGCGCCTTAGTAAAAAAATCACAGCATATCCACGAAGTGAATGATCGTGAGTGGGCGAAGCTCGGAGGGATCATTCGGGATCATTCGGGGAATTGCGCCTCGCACCGGCGCAATTCCCCGCGACAGAGATCTTGTTCAAACACCACGATCGCACGACACGAGAACTACATTCTAAGAAAAAGAAGAGTATACCTGACTCTTTTCGGAGAGTTCTGACTTGCCACGTATACGACTCTCTTTGGAGAGTCACGGTGACTCTCTTGATGGGTCAAGGTGGGTGCGCTCAGGAGAGTCCCCGGATCCTCTTAAGAGTGGGAGGACTCTTATGCGAAATCACACTACCACTTCTGAGGGAGTCAGACGACTCTTGCCAGTGACGCTCCTACACGGGTCAATTGACACCTACCGAAGCGTCAAGCGACTCTACGGCTATTTTAAGCTACTAAATTGACCCATTCTCTACTTTTGCGCGACTATACTGCTGGAAATAGTGAAGTATTCATTTTAAGCAACTCCATTAATACTTGCCGTTGTGCCCAGCGACTGCAAAGAAAGGACAGCTCAATTTTATCCTTATTTTAATAAAACTCCTCAAAACAACACACCATTTCCAGCAAAGTTGAACCAGTTGAGGTATTCCTCATTTACGTGCTTGTATGAGTATAACCAAAGAAAATGTGTGACTGTGATGTGCATAGTGTCATGCCGTGCAAAATAGACAGCAGATATCGGTATCATGTTTCCATATTTATTCCTTATTATCAAGAATCAAAAAGTCGTGAAGGCTGGAGGAATCAGACTTGTGACTTGCTATGTTGTCGCCCCTGTTCAGCGTGAGCAGCCATGAAAAATGGTACCTGAAAAGAAGAACGTGATATCTTAATGAGAAAACGGAATCGTAGTAAGATTTTGCAATACCTACGCAATAATTGATTTACACAGACATAATGAAGGCTCAGAACAAAACAAATGCAAAGAGGCATGGTAAGGAACCGTGTTTTTTTGCCGTTATCGTGTAAAACATTGGTGACAAACTTGCAGCACAAGATGACGCGAGCTTTTTTTTTAAACAACAAAGGCAATTGTTTTAAGCTCCTTTGCGTGGGTGCCACTCACCTCTTTTCCTACGTCGTCTTGTCCAACCAAAGGAAATGTAGGGCCGAGTGCTTCGTTGACATTACGAACGCCGCTGTTGATTTTCCTATCACTAGTGGTGAAGCGCCAGACCATAGCGACATCTTCGTTGCCCTGGGAATAACCAACACACAAACACACAGACTGATTAGTTTTATTTATACCACCCTTTGTTCAGCACACCGTTACTGTACACACATCTGACACGAGTGTTTCGTTTTAAATAATTTGATAACGAAAACAAATTTTAACGTAATAGAAGGCGGGAACCGCGTTTCGCAATAGGAATTGGTTATGCACGAATGAAGGCCCTCCTTTTCTGATAAATCGCTTGAAAAACTGCTTCCAGAATAAGCCCGGGTTTGCGCCGGCATATTGCCACAACCAAGCGCATCCTCCGGCAGTCAGGGGCACGCCGTGAGCGGTTACTGACAGCGTGTTCTACAAACGTAACCCGTCCTTAAATACACAAACACATGCGAGTACGAACGCCCGAACGACACCAACGCGAGCGGACGCCGTCTACGTTGACATCAGACATGGCATATGCTAGAATTACCGCACATTGTTATAACTCCGAACGTCATCGCAGATATAGGCAAAGCACGAAAACAGCAAAGAGAAACGAGGGAAAAGAGCGCACGGCGGTGCCCGCAACACGCACCGTTGAAAGTCTAGAGCTATTCCCGTTACCGGAGAGGCGAGTCCGAAGCATTTATGCGACTACCGCGTACGTGCTGAAAGCATCATACTATATTTGCACCTGAAAACTACCGTCTTTAGACCAACAAAAGCCATTATATACAGTGCGTCTATGTGTCCTGTACACAGAGGGATTTTTTTTTTTTGCATTTTTACACGCGCGGAAGCCGCTGCACACTCGAGTATCGATGGAAATGTTGTTATGACGTAGACTAAAGCGCACCTCAAAATGATATCGAGCATCTTCATCAGTGCAGACAGAAGGTGCGATCAGAAAATAATCGCCCTAGATACGTGTTTGCATCACTCATTTGATGATTGATGCAGTCACAATTGCACAACAACGCGTATAGCGGTCTCAGCTCGTTAAGTAACAGTTTTAATTGGGAATCTGCAACAGCCCCGCGGACGGAGGCTACAGTTGGATATGGCTGGCAACCTACTTCCGCAGAGCTGCTGCAGACGCCCAGCTTAAGCTTTGTAATTTGTACATACGAAAGCAGTACACTCACCGTTAACAGGTGCACGTTGTCCGTGTCCGCTGCTCCAAAAATATTCCTCACTGCAAGCGTCACTTCGAGCACTGAGCCTAGTGTGCAGCCGCCGAAGATACGCATGTTCGCTCGAACTGAATACTTCAAGACACGCGCATAACGCGCACACGCGACCAGCGACCAGCGCAAACAGCACAACCCATTCGAAAGGATGGAGGGGAGGGAGAGAGCAGACGGCGGAGGTGGCGGAGGCGCCGCGCCGGCGGCGAAACTTTGGCGTCGGGGATCGCGCGCCCGCCACAACAACGCCGTACCGCAAACGCGCGATATGTATGGCTTGTACGGCGACGCCTTCATCCCGGCAGCCCATCCAAAGGCGCTTCACGAGAGTGTTCTGACTCCTTTAAATATGCTAACTCTCTTTCTCTGCCTCTACCTTCCAAAAGGGGTCAAGTGACGACCCGAAGGGAATCACGGTCTTTTAATCCTCTTTTGACTCCTTTTTTTCTTAGAGTGAAGCTGAGGCTTTTCATATTAACACGAGGGCATCTATGTGCGTTAGTCATCCTTCTTTGGCCATCTCAGAAAAGGAAGTGATACTACTCAAGGAAAGGGGGTAGCCTGTTGGGGGGGAGGGGGCTGACGGAGGTGTGTTTTGTGCTAGTTTTGCTTTTTGCCTTGCCCACGATGCGCATGCGCGGGAAGTGGTCGCGCGCCTAGTTTAGGTATATAGTTTCTGTTCAAGCAATAAAGCTTTCAGTTGCGAGTAAGCGCTTGTGTTGTTCACTTTCTTGTCCTCGTTTTTTTTGCGCTACCTTTAAGCCAGTATGCTCCGGTAATTCAATGGCGGCAGCGAAAGTGATTGCGCGCGAGGAGCTGTATTAACGGCAGAGAAGGTGTTAGAGGTTTCTTTTATTTCCAGTTCGAGAATATGGGTTTAGCCTATAAGTGATTGCAGGTATTACGCAGACGAGAGAATCACACACCAAAGATGGCAGCGGTGCTCTCAGTTGACAAAAATTGAATGCAACAGGGAGGGAGGGTTAAATGATGTACGCTTCAGCTCCCGCTTCAAGAGTGGAACGCGAAAGCGTATTCGGGCCCCACGCCCATCGTCATCAGCCATGCCTCTAGGAAAGAAACATTGCCCATTTCGCCATGCCCATTACGCCATAATTCTTCCTATTGCAAATTGCCGAAGTGCCCACCACGCGTCCGCAAGGCGCCACGTGCCCATGCGCAGCTGTAGATATTGTAATGCGTAGGCAGCTTTAAACCACCAGCTCCTTGTGCAATTTATGTTTCGACACCTGGTGGGAGTCTACGATTGTGATACCCAGTATTACACGCTGAACGGGAACTCCTCGCAGTATACAAAATTCTGATAGCGTTTTCTTACGGAGCAGTTTTACGGATAGTACGAACTGGCATGAACAGTCCTTGAAAATACTACACGTTGTTAGGAATGGGGTTGCGTGGCCGGAGCGAACACGAGCGATTGCCGTGCCCGTAGCAGTCATCACCCACCATCTCATCGACTGAGTTTCGACACGGCTTCGACTAGGAACTGGATTTTCGCTGTAGTTACGTGGTTCCGCCTGCGCCGGTTTTCCTCCGGGAGTGGGTGTCACATTCGGCTCCCGCAGTAATGCTCTGTCTCCGAGTTCGGGCAGCGCCGTATCCGTCCACCTTTGAGCCGGAGGACGGAGGCGACCAGTCGAAGATACCACCAGTTTTTCGAACAATGTCAGATTGCTGTGCTGTCTGCTGCAGTAAAATAACGGAAAGACGGTTTCGCTCTCTTCAAAATATCTCGTGGTGTCCGAAATGGTGCACGCCGTGAAGTGCAGGTACCGAAAATTTCACGCGAACGCTTTTTTCAACGCCGTCGACGTGCGTCGACGCTGCTCGGCGAGGCGAGTTCATTTGTCGGTTTGTGTTGAAACGCCAGGAGCGCGTCTAACGCGCGTCTAGTGCGTGCCCGTTGCTACAGATAATTGATCATCATAGAGAACCCGGACTAGGGTTCCCTCCCACATGCGTGGCTTCAATATTTTTATTTTAGTAAAACGTTTTCTCTCTCTGTGCGTATGCACGTACAGTTTAATACAGCTGTAGTGTTTACTGAACCCACTTTCAGGAACATTTCGCACCAGACCAGTTCGAGCCACTTTTTCTAGAACGGGGCATAAAGAACATGAAACGCGATGATTCGGGACATCTCACTGGTACAACTGTCACTTTTGGTGAAGTTGCCTGCACCCGCGTTGCAATGTCGCAGTCTCTTCCAGATAATACGCCACGCACCACAATTACCTGGCATCATGATTGCGAAAATGGACGTATTTTTCCGGAAAAACTGTCATCGCAGCGCTGCTAATGAAGCGTTCGTTCCTGCATGGCCGGGGTTGTCCCTCGTGTCTGCGCGGTATCCAGCAAGAAGCACATTCATTGTTCCACATCATATGCACGAGCAAAACAACGCATTCGGAGAACTGGACGAACAGTACTACGTGGGAATCGAGACGCCATGGCTAGCGGTGCGAAATATCAAAATTGCCCAACGTTGCAACCACTTGGGAAACTCACGTCATACTTCTTTTTTATACTGTACTTTTTTTCCTCAACTAAGTAACCGCTTATTCTATGTCTCATTTACTTGTATTAAAGTATACTTGTTTTTACCCCCCGTAATAACTGTTTTATGCATGCTTTGACCCTTCTTGGGGGCGCTCCAGGCAAATAAACGAGGAGGAAAAGGGAGGGTGTCGCCACCTTGAAAACTTGTTCTATCTAGGGACCTTACACGAGACAAGAAGCTACGCCGCCGCATGCAGACGCTAGCGCGCGAAATCGACAACGACACCCTTGCCTATAGCGTATTAAAAACAATATTCTAGTACACCATAATCTCGCCCTCGCGCGACAGCAATGGGACCAGCTGTGTGGCGTCCTCAATAGGCAGATGAGCTGCAAGAGAACGTGGCGCCTACCGCGACACTTGCTTGACCCCGGCGCGGCAATGTCCTCTGTGCGAAAACGGCTGCAACAGCTTCTACATCGCTACCCTGGCACGGACGCCGAGCTGCGCTGCGAGCTAGCTCTTCGTTGCGTGAGCCTCGCCGAACGTGCCGCTGGAGATCCTGCCCCGGCACAGCGGACCCCGAAACGGCCGAGAATATCAAGAAAGCGCTCGTGAAATCTACGCGACCGTGTTTAAACTCCCAATAACCTCGGTGACTGGTCCTGACGGCGTCCCTCCGCAATAAAGACGCCAGATCGGTCGCCACGCTCACGTAGTACACGCATGAAAGCAGACGCTCGGGCCACATACCGCCCCAGAAGAGGCACACGAAGCATGAACTGATCCCCCTAAGAAGGCAAGAAGATGGACGTCACCAACCTGAGCCCCATATCGCTCCCCTCTTGTCTAGGCAAGCTGATTGAACACTTCGTCTTAGCCGAATTTCAGAACTACGCTGAAAAAAAATGTCCTCTTCTCTCCCACAATGCTCGTTTTCGCCTATCGACGAAGGACGCCAGGGCCTGCTTCGCGCCGCGCCGAAAGCCAGCAGTCGCGCCATCCACGGGCCTTGATCTCCACAAGGGCATCGATTCGGTGCGACGCGTGCCCATCGCATCAAACCTAAAGCCAAATCAAACCATGCCGTCTTTGACCCGGGCGGGCGGACGTAGTAACTACGTGTGCGGCTGCCTCTAGCCTCCAGTCGCTGCAGTGGAGCTTTGGCAGAGATGGCAGAGATACATCCTTTTTTTAAATGCGAAGCATTTCTTAGCGAACTTCGGCGACTTTGAGCGTATCTATCTATCTATCTATCTATCTAGCCGCCTACGACTTTGTGCTCTCCTGGCCGTATCGTTAATGGGATTTTTACCAAATTTGGTATGGCATAACATGACTGCATGACGAACATAAATGGCTGGTTATATCATGAAAATCATGACTAACTTGTCATGAAAAGTATGATTTACATGCCATGCTCATGGCGCGCTCGCGGCCGTTTCGTTAGCTTGATATACATCAAATTTGCGATTGAGTGACGTGACTGTATGACGAACATAAATGACACGTGGTAACATGCAAATAATGACGTGCATGTCATGAACAACACGATTTACATGCCACGCTCATGGCGCGCTCACGGCCGTTTCGTTAGCTTGATATACACCATACTTGGCATTGAGTGACGTGACTGTATGACGAACATAAATGACAAGTGGTAATATGGAAATCATGACATGTCATGTGCAACATGACTTGCATGCCACGCTCATGACACCTCTCGTGGCCGTTTCGCTAGCTTGATATACACCAAGTTTGGTATTGAGGGACGTGACTGTATGACGAGCATAAATGACAGGTGGTAATATGGAAATCATGACCTGCATGTCATATACAACATGATTTACATGCCACGCTCATGGCGCGCTGACGGCCGTTTCGCTAGCTTGATATAGACCAAATTTGGTATTGCGTGACGTGTACGGTATGACGAACATAAATGCCAACTAGTAATATGAAAATGATGACATGTCATGTGCAACATGACTTGCATGCCAAACTCATGGTAATCCCGTGGCCGTTTCGCTAGCTTGATATACACCAAATTTGGTATTCAGCGACGTGATTGTATGACGAGGATAAATGACAAGTCGTAATATGCAAATCATGACATGTCGTGTGCAACATGACTTGCATGCCACGCTCATGACACTCTTGTGGCCGTTTCGCCAGCTTGATATACACCAAATTTTTAAGGTGAAAGCCTTTAATGCCTCATGCTCACGTCCACCCGTCCGTCCGGTCGTCCTTCCGTCCGTCCGTCCGTCCCTCCAACCGTGCCCTGGCACAGTGCCAGGTGGGCGCCGGGGCGCGCAAACGGACGCGGGTTGCGTTGGACTCCACAGCGCTCGCGCTTTGCTTGCGTAGCGTCGCTGTGCCCAGCGTCTCTAATCATGCAAGGAGGAGACGCGCGCATCGTGTTCCATTCTCACCGACCCCGTTTCAGTGGGCACAGGCGTTCGAGGAACACACTTTGGAATTGACAAAGTGTTTGTCAATTTATACGCCGGAACGCGGACGTCGTCTGCAGGATGTGCAGAGCGCGAGAATACGAACGCATGCGAAACGGAAGAAGATTGGTCGCGCGTCTCGCTGCGATTCGAGGTAAAAAAATTAAGCGAACCTAAGGGCCAGGTGGTAACATGAAAATCTTGGCATGCATGTCATCTACAACGCCATTTACATGCGACGCTCATGGTGCGCTTGCGTCCAGTTCGCTAGCTTTATATACACTAAAATTTGTATTGCGTGACGTGAATTTGTGACGAACACAAATGACAGGTCCTACCATGTAAATAATGACATGCATATTATGTACAGCATGATTTGCCCCTTGCTGGCTGCTTCGCATCACATCGATTCCCACAGTGCGTGGGATCTGCCGGTTTTTTTTCTTGTTGTTTACCAAGTGAGCCGAGCGGTGTCGCCACCATACCAACGCGTCTCGTAGGTCTCGTGTCGCGGGTAAAGTGAGCTAGAATAGGGTAGTGGGCTCGCTCGCCGGCCGGCGCCATGCATTGCGGTGACGCCGCCAATGTCACACAAACGTGCTTCGGCGCGCATCCGCGGCGCGGCGCCACCGCCGCATTGAATGTAGTGTGCGCTGGCGCTGGGGCAGTTGGAGCAGTTGGAGTCTGTTTATAGTTGCTTCCGTAGTGTGCGGATTTTTGTCCCTTTGAGAACCCGTCGCGCCTTGCGTCCTCAATCTGCTGAATGTTCTTGTGCGTACTGTGATGTGGCCTGACAAGTGACCGTCTCACGCTGTTAAAATGCCGCCGTGGCGGCAAAACCACTGTTTTGCGCCAGGCTGTTGGACAGGTTACGTCCACGTGAAGGGCAGCACGAAGCCGTCTCTGTTCGGCGTTCCGAAGGATGCAGCCCTGAGGAAGCAATAAGAAAGGAGTACGCATCGAGCGGACAAAGCTCTGAACGATACATGTGCTGCGTGTGAATTTCATTTTGAGCCTAAGTATGTGCTGCGAGACTATACGTGCATATAATCGAAGGGAAGGAAGTAGGTACACCACGTGCCTGCGAGAAGACGCCGTGCCTACCATTCTGCCTTACTTCGCGTCGTATTTGACAAAGAAGACACCACGAGAAAGACCGACCCGAAAGAAAAAGCGGTCGGGAAGTGTTCAACTCGAGAAGAAGGTATGTTCTCGTACCATTGACGATTATGTTGATGGTTGTGCCGTAAACTCGACGTAAACGCCTGCGACGTGTGCGCAACTCATGGAAGCGCGTTCAGAAGAGATCTCAGGTGATCTACACGCTAATCCAGATAGCTCAAACTATATACTTAACACTTCCTTCCGTGTTTTGAAGCAAGCACCAGTTCCCATAGGCAGCGACGGCGTCGTCTAGTGCATGACTGTGCTGACTGCAAAAAGCGAGGTACAGTCAGAAGAAGTTGTGATGTTCGTTCACTGTATAATGTTATGTGGTGGTGCTATATCACAAGAGTACTGGCGATCTGCAGAAAGGATAAGCAGCTGCAAGCCATCATCAGCTGTGGAATATATGGCATTAAAAGCTCGTGGTAAACTATCCAGTCTGCGTCAAGGTTAGCATCAGCACGCTGGCGTGCGTCAAGAAAGTAGTGCCATTTTCTAAAGAAATGCAAACCGCTCAAAATAAGGTTTGAAAAGTTGCCATTCTGTTTTTCACATTTAGTGCAACTTGCATGCACCTCAAATGTGCGCAGCAACCCTCATATTCACGGAGTTATGCGTGCAGTTTAATCGCGCGTTCGCACAAGTAACAACGGCGACAGAGCTTCATAAAATAATGTTTTCTGTTGATTTACTCGCGCGAGTACTGACTTTCAGCAGTGTGTTTTATTTAACCTTTTAACGAGCTACAGCAGAGCTGCATACCCTGTCTTACGTGAACGCACCTAGCTCGCGCAAGTTTTCTTTTAATTGTTTTTTTTTTCATTGTCTCAGCTACATCAGCATCACCTTTTACCCTGTCGAAAGTCGCGTGCATTTATGTGTAGTGCATATGACAACAGCGCACAAAAATAGCATAGATGCTGCTCGCACAAACGCCTCCACCAGGCAACACCCTACATTCAAGCCGCCGGTGGCGCCACCACACATGTGACATAGCCGGCGTCAGGTAGGGGGACCCCAGCGAGCCCACTACCCTATTCTAGCTCACTTTATCGCGGGGGGCGGTTTGGGGGAGGGTGTTTGAACGCTCGTCAGTCCAACGTTGCGTCAGTCGGTGCTCGTTCTTCGCCGGTGGCGGACGCGCTCGTGCGTTTCGGAAACCTCCGCGGTGGTAGAATGTCGTTTGGTTGCCGGTTGCTGCTTGCACGGTTTAGACGCGCTACGCACTTCCGATAGATTCGCTGATATTTCTACGTGGCGTGGGCGGTAGTTGCTGCTTGCTCTTCCCGATTGTTAAGACGCGCTGACTGTATCAGCGGTGATCTTATTCGCCGGCGACAAAGCGTCGTTTGGTCGCCACTTCCAACTGGCTCTACGCACAAATCAGACGTGCAAAGCGCATTTCCCAGAGATTTCGCCGGTGGTTCGGCACGGTGTGGTCGCCACTTGCTGCCCGGTCTAAGAAGGTTCGAGCACGTGAATGCGTTTTCCTTGCATTTAGAAATAGCGCGCATGGCGTACAGGGAACCATAGTTATGGTGGCTAGAGAGGGAGGTGTCAGCATCGGCTGGGCTCGGCCGTGCAAGTCGGTGCGGCACTTTTTCATGACGCCGACAGGTGGCGCGTCATCGTCTGCGAGAGCCTTTGCGCTGCCCGAACTGCAAGAACAGTGCTGGGGAGGATGCAAAAGGCTGCGAGCGCGTTCGAACAGTCACCGCGACACGACGCATCCGCGCGTCCGGATCGCGCGGGTGCGCAGTCACCGCGCGTCTGCAGAAACGCGTTCCTCGGCTGTCTGTGCACACGTGCATCTCTTCGCCGTTCAGTAACCGCGCTGATGCGGCGGCGCTGCTGTCGGCTCCGCGAGCCTCACACCGCCGAATCGTCATGAAAAAAATTTGGCCGCGTATCTGCGTGCTTCGCTGCAAATGTCGTCGAAAGAGGGCGATAGTCTTGTGCCGACTGCACTGCATGAGCAGGCATGAGTACCACAATTTAATAGCTGGGCTAGCCGCTGGGCTCGTTTTCGGACGTTTTCCGGGCGCGCTTAGACGGACGCCGGCCTCCGCTGAAATTTGGTCGTCGGTCTTTTCTCTGCGTTCTCTGATCATGTCTTGTAGAGTGGGTCGTATTTCATCAAGCGGCCATATATGTTTTGCCTGAGACAGCGCTCTTCTACGATCAATCAGCCGCATCTGGC
The DNA here is from genome assembly GCA_030522465.1 of Rhipicephalus appendiculatus. NCBI lineage: Eukaryota > Metazoa > Arthropoda > Arachnida > Ixodida > Ixodidae > Rhipicephalus > Rhipicephalus appendiculatus. Next base: position 76,108 of record JALIZH010007284.1, read on the forward strand.
TGGCATTGATAAAACAGAAGAGGACGCCATCTACAGCGCTACCGGGGAACATCGGCTTGTGTTGAACAATGCTGCTGCCAGGTGGCACACCACAGCCAGCCACAGCGTCGAAGTTGAAATCACTGGGCGGAGACTTGTTTTTTACACAGCAGCGCCGCGTAATAAACACTAGGATCTTTATAATTACGTATCTATAGATTTTGTTTTTAAAGGAACACTGTGAATAGTACTAAGGTATTGATGTTGTGCCTCAGGTATACGTAATATTTGATTTTTAATTGCCCACGCACTCACCCGTATGAACACATGCTCCTTGGTCAAGATTGGAGGTCGTAAGGCAGGGGGTTAAAGTTTGGCCAGCTAGCTGAATCGTGTGACGTGCCGACAAACAGACAGACAGACAGACGACCAAAATTTCTCCGTTTAGGTATCCCAAGAAAGACTATCGTCTTTAAAATGCTGCCTCTCCGGCGCGCCGTTGCTCACACCTCCCCCTCTAGCCACCATACCATAGTGTTTGGTGTCGCTAAGACGCCGGAGGCCCTGGACTGAATGCTGTCTATCCACGGCTCGTGATATTTTGGCGGCGTTCGTGGTCCTCGGTATACTGGGCTTTCCTTTTGTACGAGACACCGATATAAGATTTACGTATCATTATGCATCTCTCTGGCAGTGGTGTTAGAGCCAACGTTTTAGAAACGTTGGTTAGAGCCAATGAAACTCGAGCGAAGACTGCGTCTTTCCTCAATAAGACAGTGGTGGCGAGTCGTGGTGTACATGATTGTGGTCACGATACCATCACTACATCTCATGTGTGGTCTCTCCCTCGGGCAAGCGAGACATGCGTGAAGGAAGCTTGCTGTATGGAAATGCAGGCCGGCTTATACCTGCCTATTTCAATAGATTTGTTTATGAAGCCCTCAAGGTCATCACGAAATGAATTGCGGTTATCCTTGCCACGTACAAATCGTGACGTACCGTTCGATATTCTCACATGGTCGTGACGTTGACGAAGGAAGCGGTCGGCTAATTCGAGGCAGGCAACTTTTTTATTTGGACGAACTTCTGTCCGTAAAATGAAGACAACGTGCAAGTGATTCACTCTGTAAACTGAGAACGACGCGCACAGGTGTCAGCTCTCAAGTAATCTGACCTGATCGGCACTTATACATGCGGCGTCAAACATTGGAGCCTCATCGCTTGGTGCTCGCGTAGGCTCTCGAATAGACTTGACTATTCGCGTCCTGCGCGTCAATTTAACACTACCGGTCTCCAAAAATCTCGAAGCTTAAACAATGTGGAGTGGTGTGCGCCGAGCGTTACTAACAATCCTTGCGGGTGACACCCGCAAACATCAAAATAATGCAATAACCACTTGTAGCGATGAGGTGAGTTTCACTGATGCGGGTTGGACGTTTTCCTCATGAATGCTGCTTAGAGGTGTCCACGGGCTTCAGGTAGCCCGAGCTCGTCCTGCGGGCCGGGTTCGGGCAGGCGGACGTCTTCTCATTTAGGGCCCGTGCCGGGCTGCATTGTTTTTTGTTGGGCGGGCCGTGCCCGATGCAAAGCCCGAATCAAGCCCAAGATATAGACGTTGTGCTGCAACGGCTTTCCACTGCGTAGCGCCTTCTCCGCGACTGCCGCCCACCCCCTTTTTCGGTTCTTCTTTCCTTTAGCCACTATACAAAGAATAATTCTCTCTCAACATCTGAGGTACTAAACTTCTGGAAGAACAAACAGTCCTAAATATTCAAGCTTACTATGCTTGCGCAAAAGATATTCGCAATTGCGGCTACCAGCGCGAGCAGCGAACGGACCTTCAGTTGGGCGGGATATGCGCAGGAGCGCCGCACTTCACTGAAGCCCGAATCATTGGACAGCTCATTTATCACGACAACTTGTAATCGATGCATATAATGACTGTCACATATGGTTGGCTCATGTTTCACTTTGATACGTTGAATAAAATGCCACATTATCAGAAAAAACGACGCCTTGTCTCCTCAACAAACCTTAAAGTCAGGCCGGGCCGGGCCCGGGCTTTTTGTTTTTGTACGTCGGGCTCGGGCGAGCCTTCGACGAAGCCTGCGGGCCCTGGCCGGGCTCGAAAACTCGGCCCGTGCACAGCTCTCATGCTGCCTACACTTACTCAATAATACTACGGTATGTAAATTTACCTGTTACGCAACTCCATGTGCATGCAATCGCTCACTATTTTTCGTGGGAGCACAATAGCTCAAACCAGGAGGTCTGCCTCTCCGCTGCTGTGTTCGCGCCAGCGAAAAAGCCTTGAAGAAATTTTTAACAGTGAAGCTTCTTGATCGGCGCTTTCATGCCCACGGACCATCGTAGATCGTAGTGGAATTTGCCCGCAGAAAGCGGGTTATCCCTCTACGGATACGTACCACTGCTGCCACGCTCACTACTCCCACAACTCCTCACTACACCCACTACAGCTCGCGCCGCTTTCTCGCAGTTCATGCCACGTCATTTTCACTTCATTAAACCCCACTGAACGCCACCAGCTTCGCTGTTTCATAAGTGTCCCTCAAGCGAAGGTGGCTGATTCTTTTTTTAGGGGCGAAGCTCCTTATGCCGTGGGTCGTGCGTCCCCTGTAGTTTGTAGTACGTAGTAGCTACCTCGATTTTCAAGGTCCTGTGTGATGACGATGACGCTGCCATCACGGCACACCACATGGAATGTACCCACTATGCGTCATAACGATGACGCTGATGACGATGACGATCGCGATGCCATACAACACATGGCATCGCGATATGGTCCAACATGCATATCGTTTGACCACATGCAACCCACCACCATCCGAGGAACCTGCATCGATCTCGTCTTTGCAAACTTTCGACTACGACCCATCCAGGAACCGCTCTCCCTCCTATTTCACCGACCATAAAGCCATTATAATGTCACGTCTTTGATGATGTACTGGGCGAATTTCACGGAAGATTCGCGGTTTACCGATGAACCTCCGGAGCTTCGCCCACTCATCATCATTCACTCTGTGGATATGCTGTGATTTTTTTATTATTTCGGGGGGGGGGGGGGGGTATTGTATTCTAGCCGCTAGACTAACTTGTTCGACTCTGGCACTTGCTGCGCAACAAGCTTCTAATGGGCACTCCACCCCGAGTCTGTGCACCCGGCTCGCCTCCAGCCTCCAGCTAGCAACACCGTACCATACGCAATTTGAATGTTGAGTTGCTCCCTGTCACCCAAGTGATAAGCACTATTTCTGACCAAAGGATTTAGCGATGAGCTCACTGCAATTCCGTCTGCCTTGTCGCTGCGAAAAGCTCCTGCCGTCGTTATTAAGTCCATTTTCGCTGGTGGATGCGCTGAATCTCGTGGCATCACGTCGTGGCAGACGTAGTCGCGCCCTTTGCGACCGGCCGCTGCTGGCACCGCAGACTCCAGAGGAAGATGCAGAAGCAGCGCGAAAGGACTGAAGGGAAACATAACGTTCAGTTTATTCACATTGTTGACAAAAACGATCATTTCGTGCCGAGTGAGCCCGCGGAAGCTCATTATAAAGCGCCTGTTTTCACCAGATCCATCGACGAAGGAATCGCTCCAACTTCCAATCACGTCACACACATCCCTAATAAGTTTTACGCCCACACCCGCCCAGGTCAACGCCCTCGATTGGGGCAAGGCCACCGCACTCTCCACTTGAGGTACCGAGGGTGTGCTTCCTTAGCACTTGAAATAGGGTAATGGGTCACACACGCGGACAGCTGGATGCCTTCAAGGGTCCGCCGCCCCTTAGCACCTCACTGCTGAATTAGCAGTAAGGGTCGTCATCCGAGTTGGCGCTGTTGTCAACACCTGGTGCGTGTGGTGTTGTAAGCTCCCGCACGTTGCAATACAACAAACCCCTGCCTTTACCGACAATATGGCGTGTCCAACCACTGTATTCTGTATCCGTAGAGTACAGCGGGGAGATAGCGTTGCTCGCACATGGAGCAGTCGGGACGACACGCACGGCGTTTTTCCGAAAAAAGGACTTCTTTTCAATCAGTCACGGTATACGCCAATATGTCGAGAAACCGATTCTCGACATAATGTTTTGTTAGGAAAAGTAGAGTTTCTGGGTTGATTTGCGACTTTTGAACTCGCATTCGGGAAGTGTACGCTTGAGTGTTGAGACAATGGATTCCACAACGCAGAATTCACATGTTTATTTAGCAGTGCTAAAGGAGGCTGGCGTATGCCCCTACGATGGGAACTTCTTCTTGTAGAGTTGTAGCTCGAGAGCTCCGATTGCGCGGTGCGTCAAAGGATTACGTATGCTTTACGATCCGTTTCACTGTGTGGGTCGACATACCAGTCATAGCAATCTCACGTTGCGTATTTCTTTGAGTACCAGTTTGAAGATGAATGTTCGTTTCCTCTCGGGCACTGTAGCTAAGTTGTCGCCAAAAATCTGCGCAACCAGAAGGAAGGCACATCCACAGGCGCGAAGGCAGTGTGAGAACTGCCGTAGTGGCCTCGAACGTCACTGTGTGTGATCGTCTGGGACCGTTCGTTTGCTCTGTTAGAAGTAGTGTAGGCATCTATTATGCACTTCATCCTCATTTGAGCAGCCATCAATCATCATCATCTGTTTGGCTGCTAATCATCATCGTTTTTGGGTGCGCGCTTCATCATCGGATCCGTGGCGCTTGTTCGCTCCCGAGTTCGCGGCCTAATAAACGTCGTCACATTCGAGTCGTCATACGTGGTGGAGGTGCACAGTACATTGACTGCAGGCCAAACAGACGACAAAGTCCAAACGCATGAACGGCGCAATGTAGATGTCCAGACGATGTAGATTCTTCATGAAAACCACACTTTATGTCCTGACTCCTCAGATAGTGTTTGTTTCTATCTGCCGCCGAAGAATAGCCTTTTTAACTATAATGCAACCTCCCATTCGATCCTGTGGTATACATTTTCAAGGACCTCAGTCTGCGCTCAGCGTGTTTCGTGAGCCGCAGTCCGTACGACAGCAACGTTAGGAATATCGACTGGTTTAATTCACGACTCAAGTCAATCACGAGAACGCTCCAAAGTCGACAAAAGGCACATATGCGTACGAGGGAAGGATCAAAGGCCCGAAACAGGCAATCACCGCTGGCTTGCGGTCATCCAGGAAACATGCAAGGAACTCACACTCAACTGGAAATAGAACGCACCCCAAGGACTCGCTTTAGCAGACGCTCCGGCGCTTCACCCCGCTCTGCAGCGCCCGCGGAGGCAGACGCTCAACGCTTCGCGCAACCACCTTCGCATCCCCTGGCCCGTAGGCCGAAAAGCCCTCAGCCTCGTCTCTGCTGCCTTTTTATAAGGGAGGCTCAAGCCGCGTTGCCTGCAGCGGCATCTTTCATAAATGTCGTATCGCGTAACAGCTGTATCGGCAGTGTGCGTCGCTATAGCGACCACGTATGTTCACATTGATCTTTCCGGTACGGTACGTTTTTTACGACGCGCCAATCACCACACTCAATGTGCGTTGCATCCTCGCTACAACTACATCCTCGTTGCATCCTCGCTACAACACGCTACAGCAAGGTTCGCGTGTTTGGCCATGGGCTGGGCTGGTTGAGCTAAATGGGAGACGCGACGAGCGGTCTCATTACGCACGTCGCGTCTGCCCTCTAGTCTGGCAAACCAACTGCACACACACGCTGCTGCATGACTTTCAGACGCGCATGAAGACGCAGAATCTGGGAAGGCCGGAAGCCTCGCCAACGGAAAGTGAAAACCGAAACTGTTTTTACCCATTGGTCGTACGTAACGGTCGCATCAGTACTTGTCGTAAAAGTCGCGGACCCGCCAACATTTACGCCCTAAACGTTAAGTAGGTTACGCTAAATCCAACAACGTCTGAACATGCTCATTACGTTAGCTCGCGTTGACGCTTACGATCGCTACCAAGGATCCGTACATAGCGCACGTAGTCTGAACACGGCTTTAGGGTGCTTTCATTCGCGCTTTCTCCGGGGGTGCACGCATCCAGGCACACTAGCCAGCCTCCATCTGGGCCGCCCGAAGATATTATTGTTAATAATAATAATAATAATAATTATTATTATAATATCTAGGGTTTCACGTCCCAGAACCACGATGTGATTATGAGAGTCGCTGTAGTGGTGGGCTCCGGAAAATTTCGACCATCTGGTGTTCTTGAACGTGCACTGACATCGCAGAGTACACGGGCCTTCTACCATTTCGCCTCCATCGCAGCATAGCCACAGCTCCACCGCGGTGGACCCCGTGTGGCTTTTAGCTAACGCTCCTTCAAGCGGTTTCCAGCGGCCGCGCTGCAGAGAAGGGACCAAAGACCCGACAGTTTGTAAGCAAAGCTTTGCGAGTTGAATAACTATATGTGATTAGCATCACTATCGTGCGATGACACAAGAATTAAGGTCACCCACAGGATGATGACTGCTGATCACTAGTGACTTACAAGTATGACTGCGTAAACATGGCTAAGTGTGACGTGCCGTTGTGGTCGTCGGATATATGTGGGTTTCGAGGCGGCGTAAGAAAGACGACTGCAAACATTGGCGACCAAAAAGGGACTCCCCGACCATTTTCTTTATTCTTTGAAGCTGCCCGAGCGCGTGCAAGCTAAGCACCGAGCTTCTTCCTTTTCTTCGCTAGAAGGCGCGAGACACGCACCGAGCGGCGTCTGCTATCGCTCGTGACATGCCCAGGTTTTGAAAGTAGTCGACCAGTCTGATTATAACGTGCTGGTCGCCTTCAACGACATCTCCCAGGTCTTCTGACGTTTTAGTGCCGACGGAAATGATGACGCTGGAGCGAGGGGGGAATGGTGACTCTCTTCCAGCACACTCAAGGCGTGCTTCCGGGCGGCGTGTGCGGCTGTAGTGCTTTTTCTGATAGCGTTATCGACTTGGATCTCAGGTCGATCATTGCGCCTTGAAGCCTTAAGAAGTCTATACCAAGGATGACATCTCTCGAGCAATGCTGTAGGATACGAAGCTCGTGGGATAAATCCTGTTAATGGTGACTCTCGCTGTGCAGATTCCCACTGGCGCTACCAGGTGACCTCCAGCTGTCCAGATTTCGGGGCCTCCCATGTGGTCTTGACTCTCTTCAACGTGGTGGCGAATGGCCCACTGATGACAGCATAGTCGGCTCCGGTGTGGACGAGAGCTGTGGCGCTGTGGCTGCCGATGAGAAGGTTGAGGTCGCTAGTTCGTCGTCTGGCTTTGCGTTTGGGTGGCGGCATCGGTTTGTACCGCTGCTTCCGCGTTGCGTTGTCAGGTCTTCTTCGGACTTCGAAGTTTCGACGTCAGGGCCCCGATCGTTCTGTGGTTGTTGCTTTAAGGCCTGACCACTAGTACTCGCTGGAGCGCGTCCAGCGCGTGGCTTTTTGACGCGGCGCCGCGCACCCTTCCTATGGAGAGAGAGGGCGCTTGGCTACGCGAAGCTGCGGGCCCTCTCTCTGTATACAGGAAGAGGGCGCGGCGCCGCGTCAGAAAGTCGCGCGGAGACGCGCTGCAAAGGATACGCGTGGTCAGGCCTTTAGATTTCGTTGCGGCCTCGTCGTCGGCGGCAGTGGAAGATCTTTGGTAGTTCGTCGTACAGCAAGCGCACCTCCATCGGTTGCTACCCTGAGTTTTCCGGATATGGGCTGGAGGAACAGCCCAAATAGGGCCAGCGTACTGGCGACGCTGCGGTGACATATAGCGGCCTGGCGACGGCGATCGGTATAGCCTTCGGGGTGTCCCTTGCCCTCATGGAAGCTACTCAGCGATGTCGTGTGGTCGTTCAGCCCGCTATGGACACGGCGCGTCGACGCCAAGACCGCGTAGCCCCATCTCGCGGTACTGGCAGCGGCGGCAGATGTGTCCGGCCTCACCACAGTGGTCAGGTTAGGAGTCTGCGATCAGGTTAGGTGGACAGGTAAAAGACACCAACAACAAAAGTCAATGTATCAAAATAAACTTTACTACAAACCGACTCAGTTTGAGACGGATCATCAAGCACAGAAAATTTTAAGTCGGAACGTAAATATAACGCAACGCCACCGCCTCTTCCATTTGTTCGATCAGTTCTTATGACGTTGATGTGACCAGGAGGGGCTGAGGTTGACTCCCAGGCTCCGGCGACGAAGAACTCTCGCGAGGCCTCTTGCTTACAAAGAACACGCGTTTTATTTTACATATTTACAGGGAGTTTTAACAGACTAGGCGTCGAGACGCGCCTTTACACACAAGAGTGCCAAGCACACACGAGACGAGAGCGAGTCAGGCCAGAGAGCGCGCTCCTTTTATAGCGGTCCAGGACGCAGACTGCGTGTAGCCGCAACGCCGATGCGCGTTCCCTGTTGCGCACCAGGACACCTCTTGCGTTCCTGCAGAACGCGGACCGCGTTTGGCAGGTACGCCGATGAGCGTCCCTTGCAGGCCGTGTCTTTGCATTGCCGGTCATAACAGTTCGTCCACCGCCCGAAGAGGTCACGTAAGGGCTGCAGTGGCGCTGCTCCCTGAAGTGGCCGTTGTCCATCTGCGTAGGCTTCACACTAATCCTCCGTCACAACACACACACGCACATCACACAGCAGGTCACTCCGTAGGCGCACTTTGGCGTCGCCACAATCCACAGCACACCAACGCCCACTCGGTTCCAGCATACAGCTCCACAGCTGCCGAGGCTCGGTCACCGCTGTCTGGTTGTTCCCCGGTCGACGATGGCACGAAGCGCTGCAGAAAGGCCGCAATCCACAGTCTTTTTCATCGTGTCCTCCATGCTACGCTGTGGGTCTAGTAGGTGTAGCTAGGCTCCTCTTCTGCCTGGCTTAAGCGGGAAGCGACGCACTCAACCCAATACCAATACTGAGAACGCTCGGCTCTCCCGAGATCCACCAGGTGTATGTTACTGCAAGGCTCCTTTCTTAGTTGTTTTTTTTTTGGACACCAGAAGCCTGCACTATGGTGGTGACCACTTAACTTTACCCTTAAGTGATAGCGTCTCATACCAGCTGGGGGAACCTTTTCACATGCTCAGCAGACACTAGACAGAAAGTCTCTTTGAAGCGTGTTACTTGAGACAAGTGTCTGCAAATCAACATGAAAACCGCCGGACGCTTCACGGACTTTCTATCGGCGGTACAGGAAAGATAGGATCCAAAGCTAAGGATTTGCCTCCGGACGCACGGAGACAGGACCGTCCAAGCGACCTTTTCCTGCACGGAAACGCCTTCCTCTGGCTCAAACTCTAACAAACACAAAATCTTTGAGGGAGTGCCCTCTGCAACTCGAGAAATCGCAGCATATGCATCAGCTTTCTCACCGCTAAGGAAGCTGTGTACTGGCGATTTGTTGCCCTCCCCTATGTCACTCTCTCCAGCTTTATCGATATATTCCACAGAACTGACCGTTTCTGTTTGGACATCCTGCGCATCCAGATCACTGTATTCTGACGACAGTACCTCCTGACTGTGTGCTTTGTGCTTTGATGAGTGCTTCTGGACTCTCTTCCTGTTCAGTCGAAGATACCGCACCTGCCCTAAGCCGAGAGGTCGAATGTTCTTTTTTTACGAGTGAGTCATCCACATGGTTTTCGGTCCATGCTTGTGACGCCTGTTATTTCCGACTGGTGATGGACGCAGTACTCACCAGCTAGCACAGCCGCGCGTTCAACGTTTCTGTCGCACGGTGTATTCTGAATTCCTACATTTACTCTACCCTGACCACCGGCACGTTTCGCCTGCAGAATCTGAAGCTCAAGCCTTAATCGTTCAAGCTCCCTTTCTTGAGCTGCAGCTTCTTCCTTACGCCTGGCGGTCTCTCTTTCTAACGCAAGACGCTCCCGTTCCTCGTCTTCTCGTGCCCTTCGCACTCTTTCCTGTATGAGCTCCCAGCACTCGAAAAGCTCCTCCTCATCCGCGCCGGAATCCTTCACCGCCTGTATCAAATGTGGCTTCCTATGTATCGCCGCCACCTCAATTCCCAGCTCCTGGCACAACAGGACTAAGTCCGGTTTTGCTCAATTTGTTCAAGTCCATGGTCCACCCCCGTGCAGGCTTCCGTAGCTCAAACTGCCGTGAAGGTACCACTAAAAATACGCAAGCCTTCACTAAGCAGCTAACCAATCTGCCCCTTCGGATAAACCTCAGCATCTATCCAAAACACTTGGCAGAATCTCTACGGAGAGTGAGCACTCACCAGTGTTGGCACCTGGACAGAACACGAACCGGATCCCGCCGCTGCCAACCAGTTGATGTGACCAGGAGGGGCTGAGGTTGACTCCCAGGCTCCGGCGACGAAGAACTCTCGCGAGGCCTCTTGCTTACAAAGAACACGCGTTTTATTTTACATATTTACAGGGAGTTTTAACAAACTAGGCGTCGAGACGCGCCTTTACACAAAAGAGTGCCAAGCACACACGAGACGAGAGCGAGTCAGGCCCAGAGAGGGCGCTCCTTTTATAGCGGTCCAGGACGCAGACTGCGTGTAGCCGCAACGCCGATGCGCGTTCCCTGTAGCGCACCAGGACACCTCTTGCGTTCCTGCAGAACGCGGACCGCATTTGGCAGGTACGCCGATGAGCCTCCCTTGCAGGCCGTGTCTTTGCATTGCCGGTCATAACAACGTTAAAGCCTGGCAGCGGATATCTCGGCATCACAAATGTCGTCATGAAACCATGTTTCCGTGACGCCAATGACATGGGGGAAGTAGGTCAAGGTTAGTGACAAGAAAGCAGGAAACTTGTTGAATAAACTTCTTGCATTAATAGTTAAACCAGGAAGATTGTCGGGGAAATCACGGGGGCTTCAACAAGAACTAGAAGTAGCGGCTGCACGAGATGCCATTGCAATAGTATCTTGATTACGAGACTGAAAAATCGTGTTAGACTGTGCGTCCCAGTTGTAGCCTATGTTATCAATAAACACGTGCTCGTAAACTATATGCACGACAGAACCGCTGTTGCGATGGGTTCTGGGGCCTCCCATAGGTACCGTCCACTGACCAGAGGGAGCTGCGTTCCTCACACTGCCCCGTCCCAAGTTCGCTGGCATTGGCCGTTAGGTGCACCCTGGAAACAGACGCGTGCACGCGTCGACCATGTAGCACGGCGATAATCCGCCCATTCATGCAGGAAGGGAGACGCACACGTCGCGTTCCATTTTGACCAACCCCGTCTCATAATTGCTTGTTTTACCCGCTATGCTTTGCGTTCTGGCGCTGAAGTCACACAGCAAAACTCGACTGCACGGTGCCTATAGCTTTCTTCTGATAAAACGTACGTTGTCCGAATAGTCTTCAGAAATGCGTTGATCGGAGCCCTGTAGCTTAGATGCGTTAAGGATATGAACCTTTCTGACGAAAATCCAGCAGTTTAATAATGATAGGACGGGTGCGGCCTGTGTGACGCCTACCTAGCCTGTGGCATCTTTCGATTTGCGGACAATCCATACTCAGCGTTTCCGTGAAAATTTTTGAAACGACGTTGGTCAATGCCATATTATCATCATCTGGGTACTCGGAAATTCCGTGCATAATTAAGTTATTACGGCGCAGTCTTTTCTCCAGGTCATCGTTCGGAGTAGTGACCGTAATCACCTTCTCATTAAGAGAACAAACTGAGCTTTTTAAATCGTCTACCATATCTTTAGGTACGCAAGACGCAGTACTGGACGACTCTAGAGCATTAAGACGCGACTCAATAGCTTCGAAGCGTGAATTTACTGAAGAATGAAGTTCGGCAATATCCTGTGCTATTTCATTTTGGCCAGCAAGCGGACTGGAAAACATGGCAGAAACAGAAGGTTCACTATCAATGGATGTCGCGATATTATCGGCACCGCACACAACGCCGGTCGGTGACAGCATCGATACTGCAGTTGATCGGAGCCCTTTAGCTTAGATGCGTGACATCTGGGTCCATCTGGGTCCATGGGTCCATTAATGACTGCACAATCATCGTCCTTCAAGGGGCTCAAAAGAGAAACAAAACTAGCCTTGAGGTGAACATCAGGGTCATCAGAGGGACAACTAAATAAACTTTCAAGTACTTTTCAAACTTCAAAGTGATGTCTTTTGTATCTGTTACAAGCGTACCTTTAGAGTATAAGTCTGGAATCACTTATAGAATTGCATGGCGTTGCTCATCGAGTAGCGCTTGACGCGTCGGTTGCTCAGAATTCAAGGTGCGCCGGTTTCGAGATCGAATACGCGCCCCTTTGTAGCGGGCAGCATCATATCTTCGAAGTTGACATTTAATATTTTCAATTTCATTAATGTACGTTCCCGGCATTTCGCATTCCATCTCATAAAGGTTGCAGAGGCTTTTAAGGAGTGTCTTTTCGTCATTCTTTCTATAGTAAGAGTTAACAGCTCCAATTTCTATAGCTATAACACGAACTTGTTTAAAAAGCTCCCAAGCAGCGAATACATGCAAACCAATTGAAAAAGATTGCCTCATCGCCGTCTGAACACGATTCATGAACTCCTGATCACAGAGGAGCTTCGCGCTCATGTTCCAGAGGGCCCACTGTGGGCGGAATTGTTTATGACGATTTTCACCAACTTGCGCAATAACAATGCAATGATCTGAGAACGACACTGCTTCAGTGCTACAGAACATTTTACGAGAGAGGAGTGATGAGGACACGTAAATCCGATCAAGGCGAGCATGAGAACAGCCCTGGACTCTTGTATATGCCGTTACTCGATTCGAGACACCAATGTCAATTAGCCCTGCATTATCTACAATACCGGATAAAAGCTCGCCACTCCTGTCTCGCCTGCCTTAGCATTGTTACGATCATTAGCGCCACATACGCAGTTGAAGTCACCCATTAGTACAGTGCATCTCTCAGAGTCAATTAAATTAGTCATTTTTTCGAATAACTCAAGTCGTTTGGTAACCTCATTAAACGCATATAGATTGATAATTCGCCATGGCACTCCTTGCAAGAAAAAAATCACAGCATATATATCTACCCTCGTTATCAACACTAGTACTGGTTGCTGAACAGCGTAGGCTCTTTCTCAGAAACAGCCAACAGCCCGCAGATAAACCTTTTGCATGTGAAACACACACGTTATACTGAGACGGAAAAGGCCGCAAGGCCTTCTCAGTCTCTTTGTCGGTCTCGATCTTTGTCTCCTGGATGGCGACAAAGTCGAGACGCTTTCGTTTGAAAAGTCTTCGGAGCTGCACTTGTTTCTGCGAAGACCTAAGGCCGCGTACGTTCAAGGTTGCGAAGATAAGTCGCTCAGATTGCGCCATGGTGACTAAGTTCTATTGCGCTTATTGACCCACGTGATCAGTCTTGAGGTTTGATGGTGAAGGTTCTCTTGAATCCCCATCAGGCCTCCTTGATCGGGATCGCCGACACTTCCCTTTGGGCTTGGACGTTCGGCGATGGCCTGACTTCCTATTGACTGTCGCTGGGTCACTCTCCTTGGTTGAATCCGAGCTTTACGTCGCACGGCGCTTAGGTATTGTTGCTTCCACATAGGCCTGAATATCATCTTCTAACACCGCACCGTGGTGAAAAAGCTGCTGCGGAGCTGCAGTGCAAGCAGGTGAAGAAGCTTCAGCGGGATCCTTCCTAGGGTCTCTTTCTTGTGCTAGATGCTGTTCGCTGCCATTTTGGGTCAGCGCAGCGGCATTCTTTGTAGGGACGTTTCCTTGAGCTGCAGGTTGTTCGGAGCCATTCTGGGTCAGCTGCTTGCAAGAGTCACTAGGTTCTTTGCACTCAGAAGTTTCAACTGCGTCAACAGCGACTGATTTTCTTGCCACTCCTGGATCCTTTTTGGTAGAGCCAGCAGAATCGGAAGTTGGCGGAGTGTCTCCTGTTGCATGCAGAACCTCGGTGGCATCCATGATATGCTCTTGTAGGCTGTCATCTAGCTGTTGCGTCCGCTGCCGTAGTTTGTTGGCGTATGTCATAACACAGTTCTCGGTTGAATGACCGAAGCGTCGACAGTCGTTGCAGCGAGGAGTCCTGCAGTTTCACCGGATGTGCTCAACCTTACTGCACCGAAGGCAAAGTGGTGGGCGGCCAGGTATCAGAACGAGGCTTTTCACTCCACAGACAGCAAGAATGCGGGGAATATCTCCAACGCGGACTCCATCAGCAAGGGACAAAACAACATCACGATTTAACGTCCGCATTTGCTCCATGTCTGCTACTTTCCAGATTTCTTTGGATAGTGACTTGACTTTCCCAAAAACTTGCAATGCCTCGTGAATACAGGCGTCTTCCAAGTGCTCAGGAAGCCACAAAAGCTTCATCGTTACCTCCGTGGGCGCCGGGTCAATAACGAGGCATCGGCGACTTTTGACGAAAAATTCGCCTCTTGTGACCAACTTTGTTTTCGTCAGCGTTGACTTGCAAGTAACCATCCATACATGAGACATTTGAAATTGACCTACAGAGCTTATTTCCTTCAAGTCGATAGTGTCCCGTAGAGCATCTCTGAAGTCTTGAACCCGGTAAGGCCGCCCAGCTAAGTCCGCATGCAAGAAAACAGAATCCACAACCACCTTACCGGTGGGAAGGCGAGGCAGTACAACACGGTAGTCATTGCCGCTGGCTGAAGCCTGAGCAGCACCTCAGCCCATGGCCGATAAATCCTTTGAAGCGGAGAACATGGGAAAGATGCAAACTGACCATATGCAGGTTTTCATGTCGGTTAAGAAATCGCGTTAACAGGTGTAATAAAGCGTTTCAGAACACTGAAGTAACAACCAGGCGTCACACAATGCGAATCGCGTGACGACTGGGTCGTTCAATGCTGCAACCCATTACGAAAGCCTCAGACATAATTATTTATCGTCGTCAGCGACAGCATCAACGAAGTCCACATAATGCGTTAGAAGTGTATAGTGGGTACCACGCTTTTCCGAAGAATGACGAATAATGACATAGTGGACGCTTCCCCGCTACACGAAAAATTATGATGATTTATGGCGTAGTGGGTACCTATGCAATTGTGCTCTAAAAAAAGGCTCTAGAAAGGCCGCCCTTGTAGCTTTCACTGTGACTGCGCTGTGCGTTCCGCGCAGGGCTGGCCGGCTTTTCTTAGGAGCGAAGCTCCGCATGGCGAGACCTGGCCGGTTGTCGAGCGGCATCGATCGTCAACCATCCTCTGTACCCCGTAGTGTTCCCTCATCGTACAATAGAGGGTGTTGTCCCATAGAGAGATGCATGCAAATTGCAGTTGGGTGACGATATACTAGATGGCGCTGTACGCATTCCATTTCTCGTCTCGTTTCCGAGAGGGTGCTGTCCCATAGACATGCGTACAATATGGCCGTTGGGTGAAGGTACGCTAGATGGCGTTGGCGGTGCAGCTGCTCTCCGATTGGCTGCTGCCCGGGGTTGCGCCGGGCGGCGAGCGCCCGTTATCCTCATTCCCCGGATCGTCGCCGTACGAGTGCGCTTGCCGGATCGTGCTGCTTGGCGGACCATAGACGACGAGGAGCGCCGGGTGCGGAAGGCCCCGCCGCTGCGGCTCGTGCTCGTCGGCAGGATCCCGAGGTGCGAGCTCGAGAGGCCGCCGCGACGCGATCCCGACACGGTGCGCGCCAAGGATGCCGCCCAGCAGTAATCGCTTTGATTACTGCTGGGCGAAACCACTCAAGATTTCACGGTGATTGCTTCACGAGCTTCGCCCCAAACTCTTCATCATCATATGCTGTGATTTTTTCTCATGGTGAAAGCAAGCAGTGGCGTACCAAGTCAGTGGCGTACCAACATGCAGGTTATTAGTGAATGGGTGTCCGGGACGTCACCACAGACACCCACGAACATACGAGGCCGTTTGCACACCACATTTTATAGACAGAAAACGAGTAGGCATAACACTGACAGAATGTGACAACTGACCCTGCACTATTCACTCGTCCTACCGAAGTGCTAAGCTAACAGTGCCTCATCCTAGCATAGACACGAGGCACGACGCTGGTCTCACCAAAGTCCTTGGTGGTTGACAAGCATTTGAGTATAGCACGTGGATCGATGGGTGGAACAGCCCTCCAAAGCAGCTGGTCGGAGAAGACTTCCAAGGCTGCTGGTCGAAGACGAGGCACCGACGTCGTAGCCGCGTCCTGGCCGGACACCTACGCCAGAGCTCGTGCCCGAAGCCCGACAGCTCAGCGTGTCCACGGGCACAGGACGTCTTGAGGCAGGCACCATGTCAGAGGCGGGTCACCATGACCGTACGTAGCAGGTCCCTCCGGGTTCAGCTTGTCACCAAGGCACGGGTCCGGAACCCGACGCGGTGGAACATGGCCCGTCCTCTTCGCTGCTTGTCTCGGTGTCTTCTCTCGCCACCACGCTGCGCCTCTCTTGCCTCGCGCATCCCGTGGCCTTCTCCCATTGGTGCTCGCTCTTGTTTAGCATTTTAGTTTCCAATGGTCGTGCCCCTTTCGTCTTCTTCTATCCGATCTTGTGATGGCGGGCCCTTTAAACACTCGCGCACGTCACTACACACACACAAACACCACATATATATATATATATATATATATATATATATATATATATATATATATATATATATATATATATATATATATATATATTCATCATCAGCTTTTTTTCCCTTAAAGGCCCCTGTTGGGGTATTACATAAGGGGGGGGGGGGGGATAACATAGAAAGTTAGACATGACACTTGTCAGGTCACAAATTTGAAACACACATCTCAGAGAAATAGAATACCTGATTAGATGCAAACAAAAACATTCCAATTTAACGAGACATTAAAAAAAAGGAGAACAGTGTAAGATCGTAATGAATGTTACAGCGTGAGGTGATCAGTGAGCAACTGCTTAAACACAATGGGGTTACGCTCGGTGACAACACTATCTGGAAATATATTCCACTCTGCAATGGCGATCGGCCAAAAAATATTGATTGAAAGAAGACGTTGAACCATGCAGCCGCTGGATGCTGCAAGAGTTAAAAAGGCGACGAGGTGTACGGTGTGGGGGGTTTAGGAGTTTACCACGAAGTTGAGGGAAGTTGTAATAAAGCCTATGGAACAAGCACAGCCTTACAATCTTACGACGGAACGACAATGACTCGAGTCGCAGGGATGACTTTATGGCACTGATGCTTTCATCACGGCTGTACCTAAAAGAGATGAATCTTGCCGCACGGTTCTCTATGGATTCTAAAACGTTTATGAGGTATGCTTGGTGAGTGCTCCAAATAGCTGAGGCATATTCAAGCTTACTCCGTATAAATGTTTCATACGCCAGTTTTCGCGTGGCTGAGGGACACAAGGAAAGGGAACGTCTGATGTAACCAAGTGATTTAGCAGTATCGGCAACTAATTTTGTGATGTGATCGGACCATGTCAAATTGTTATTTATTGTGAGACCAAGATAACGATATGATTCGACGGAGGACAAAGCTATCGAGTTTAGGGAGTACGTGTAACTACTGTTTGAGCGCTTACGGGATATCTGCATCACTTTGCATTTCGAGATGTTGAGTTTCATTAATGAATTGGAACACCATGGTTTCGATTAGATCCAAATCGTTTTGGATGATATCATGGTCATTATGGTGTGCGATGCGACGATAAAGAACACAGTCGTCTGCAAAAAGTCGAATGTGAAATGAAATGCCGTTATGGAAGGTCCGTTTATGAATATGAGAAAGAGCAGAGGACCAAGGACGGATCCCTGTGGTACTCCAGAAATCACGTCAGTAATGGCTGAACAACGATTTCCGACAACTGTGTATTGGAGGCGATTTGTCAGAAAGCAGCGGATCCATGGCAACGCGAGGGGGGTCCAGCCGTAGGCATGAAAGCTTGGGAAAAAGTCGCTGGTGGGGAACACAAACAAAAGCTTTGGCAAAATCTAGATAGATGACATCAGTTTGAAAAGATGAGTCTAGGTTTAAGTGAAGTTCTGTTACAAATTCAAAGAGCTGAGTATCACACGATAAGCCAGGCCGAAAACCACGTTGATTGTGAAGAAAGAAGGAATGATTACCTAGATGGCATGCTATTTGTGAAAATATATTATATGTTCTAAGAGTTTGCAAACAATGCTTGTAAGCGAAATGGGTCGGTAGTTTAAAGGATCCGAGCGGCTGCCAGACTTGAATACCGGTACCATGGGCGGAGACTACGGGGGGGCTGAGGGGCTCGGGCCCCCTCCGGGCTGCTTCATGGGGGGCAGAGCCCCCCCTGCCGCTGGCCCACAATATTGTCTAAGAATTTGGCTTAGGCTCTCATCCACTGCCAACGGACTGTTGGTCCTCTTGTCTCGTAGCTATTTCACCGGGGACTCTTTATGTCCACTCCTTTTCCTTTCAGGCTTCAAAATTCGGATCATGGGACAGTGACAAGTAGAGAGTCTGGCGCCGTGGTCGCACTGAGAACGAAGTCGCAGGATGACGAAAATTGCGGCATTTGCACGGCTCTTGTTCAAAAGTACGGCATGTACGTACGCATCAAGAAAATGAAAGTTTTTTTTTATGTAACCGACATTTGTTTATTGTCTTCTCAATACTTTCGCTAGTCTTACTCTCTCGCTATATATATATATATATATATATATATATATATATATATATATATATATATATATATATATATATATATATATATATGCGAGAGAGAGAATGTGGGGAAAGCAAATCGGGCACCCCGCCCCCTCCGGGAATATGAAAACTCTGCCTATGACCGGTACTACCTTATTAATTTTCCAGTCATTCGGAAAGCAAACTGTCTGTGATGGACTGCGTGAAAATTATTTGTAATACGGAACTGGCAGAATACTTTTGTGCCTTTTAGTATTTTGGCTGTAATACTCATGCCCGGGGGGCACCAGAAATGTTCAATTTTTTCGATGAGCTTCAAGATTCCTTCAGAAGTACTGGTTATGGGAGGCATTTGGGGAAGAGAATGGTTGGGAGGATCAAAGCCGTTTAGCGTAGGTTCATTTGTGAAAACGGATGAAAAGTACGAGTTGATTACATCTGATCGCTCATCAATTGGCACATTGGAACCATCAGGGTAACTTAAACAAATGTTATTGGAGCCTTTACTTGGTGTGAGGATTTTCCAAATTTTTTGGGGGGTTGGCGCGCATAATTGTCTGTAAGTCATGGTGAAAGAACTTTTTGGATCGTCTCAAAGCAGTAGTATATTCGCGCAGGCATGTAAAATACTTTTCCCACTTTGAAGAAGTTACCGAGCGTTTCCCATCGCGGAAAAGACGCTTTTTCTTCCCTGACAGCCTCCTTAGAGTGTTCGAAAACCAGGGTTTTCCCAAATCGCCGCGAATGCGTACAAGGGGTTACGTGTAACTCAACGAATGATGTTAGTTTATTCTTAAATAACAGCCAGTTGTCCATCTACTGAACGAGATGGAGCAGTCCGACGAAAGAAATCAAGGAAAAGTCTTAATTGGAAGTAAATTTTTGTAAGTCGGCTTTGCCGTAATCCCTGATGTGTTTAGTGGAGGGCTGTCGTACAGGACATGGGATGCAGAGGTTAAATAGGACTGATCACTTAGACCATCCGACGGATGATAGCGATTTAATTATACCGGGGTTTGATACAACAACAAGGATCTAAAATATTTCCTCCGCGGGTTGGTGTATTAACCATTTGAGTAAAGTAAAACGTCAAGCTCATATCAAGAAAATCTTTGGATTGGCGGTTATGTGACTGAAGATTTGTCCAGTTAATATCTGGAAAATTAAAATCGCCACAGAGCATGAAATTAGCAAAAGGAAAACAAGAGTAAAGATGCACTAGAACTGAATTGAGTTCATGAATGAAAGAGGCATTACAATCAGGAGCGCGGTAACAAGCAATAATCACAGTGGTTGTTGAAGCTAGCGAAATGTTCACACTGAATATTTCGTGTTGACAGATCATTTTAATGCCGTAAGAAGGAACACTTTCTTTAATAAAAATCAATATACCGCCCCCCCCCTCCGCCCCACCCTGTCAAGCCGGTGAACAGCGTACGGCCTGGCAGTCTTGTAATAGCTCTTGGTCTGCAATGTGCGGCTGAAGCCTAGATTCCGTAAATATTGCAACGTTAGTGCTGTTATCATTGAAGGAGAGATTCAATGGCGTCTTTCTTAGGCAGATAACTACGCACATTTGCGATTAAGACGGCTAGGCTCTGACACACTGGGATGAGTCATAGAGGCGAGGCAAGGTTGGGGGGGAAGTGGGTGACGCGCATGCCTGGAATGGAGCAATGACTGCTACGACTGCAATTCAACAACGCTATCAGATTCTGCTTTGTACAAAAATTGCTTGTTGTCAAGCAGCAACTTGTCAAAGGGAAGTTTGAATGGTTTGCCGCTCTGTATGCCATGGTCGTAAAGTTTGCTACGTGCCTGTTCGAACCTTAGCTGAGTAGTCTTCACGAATTGAAAAACTTGTGCCTTTGAGCTTGGACGCCTCTGCGAGAATTCTGGATTTATCCTTAAATCTGGCATATTTTACAATGATAGGTCTAGTTTTGCTTTGCTGGTAACGACCAGGCCTGTGTGCACGATCCAAGTAGTCCTCGGGTATGAAGATACCGAGTTTTTCAGAGCAAAAAGTTGTCACTTTTGCCTGGGACTGCATCCAGGTCTCGCCTTTTGTGTCTGGGATACCACAGAAAAGTAGGTTAGAACGACGTAGGCGATTTTCAGCGTCATTGCACTTATCTGTAAGAACCCTGATTTGCGATGAAAGTTTGGCAAAGCTGTCAGTCACGTCTGCCTTTAGACCTGTTTCGTTAGACTGAGACGATTGCACAATTTTTTCTAGGGTATCAACACGAGCCGAAATGGCTGGTCACGAGCGCCTCAATGCTAGACTGGGATGATCGGATCAGTGAAAGTTCTGTCAGAACCGAAGTTTGGGATGCTTCTATGCGCGATATGGCTGTTGCAATGGTTTCAATGGACGGAGGAGAAACAGGTCCTGGGTTTAGTTCCACATCACCCGACATCAACAGCAGCAAGTTTATCGTCTGAGCATTGTTACAAAAAGACCACAGAATCCCACACAGCGAACTACAAGTACCGATGTCACAAGTGGGGCACGACACCGCAATAAGACAACGATTTACAGAACGCACGCAGGCCGCGTTTGGAAGGTAACTGACCTGCGTTAAGAAGAAGGGCACTTTCGTGACCACTGTCGTTGCGGTGGCGTGCCCCAAGGCGCTTCGAGTCTGGTGCCGCTATTTGAAGGCGGTGTTGACGCCCCTCACTCAATAGTAGCTTGATGTTGCCAGACCGAAGATGCGGACTGCCGACGGAAATGGCGTTCGCGGGTTTTCTTGCGAAGAGACTTTCAAGGCCAACGGTTGAATAGTGACGGGTGCGTTTTGGCGGTAGTCCAGGAACGGGTGGCTGCCCAGAAAGCCCAGCCGGAGCGAAAATGCGAACAACTGGAGGAAAACCTGCGTTAAGAAAAAGGGCATTTTCATGGACCACTGTCGTTGCGGTGGCGTGCCCCAAGGCGCTCGAGTCTGGTGCCGCTCTTTGAAGGCGGATGTTGACGCCCCTCACTCATAGTAGCTTGATGTTGCCAGACGAAGATGCGGACTGCCGACGGAAATGGCGTTCGCGGGTTTTCTTGCGAAGAGACTTTCAAGGCCAACGGTTGAATAGTGACGGGTGCGTTTTGGCGGTAGTCCAGGAACGGGTGGCTGCCCAGAAAGCCCAGCCGGAGCGAAAATGCGAACAACTGGAGGAAAACCTGCGTTAAGAAAAAGGGCATTTTCATGACCACTGTCGTTGCGGTGGCGTGCCCCAAGGCGCTCGAGTCTGGTGCCGCTATTTGAAGGCGGTGTTGAGGCCCCCTCACTCATAGTAGCTTGATGTTGCCAGGCGAAGATCCGGACTGCCGACGGAAATGGCGTTCGCGGGTTTTCTTGCGAATAGACTTTCAAGGCCAACGGTTGAATAGTGACGGGTGCGTTTTGGCGGTAGTCCAGGAACGGTTGGCTGCCCAGAAAGCCCAGCCGGAGCGGCAATGCGAACTGGAGGTTAAAACCTGCGTTAAGAAGAAGGGCATTTTCGTGACCACTGTCGCTGCGGTATATATATATATATATATATATATATATATATATATATATATATATATATATATATATATATTGTAAGGAATCAGACACAGAGACAGCACCCGTTCCTGGGCCAGCTGTTCTATTCTGGTCTTCTTCTTCCTGTGCTTCTCTCAAGCCGCCCGCGCCTGAAGCCCGGTGTTCTTAGACATCACACTCGGCCCATGACTGCGAGCGCACGGCAGCTGCCGACATTGTTTCTGGCGGGCGGGGCTGGGTACATCGTGGTGGTCGGCCCCAAACACGCTGCAACGTAGTTTGATGTTCTGCCAGAAGTGTCTCTGGTGGTCCGGCACTGGCTCCATCGCGATGGCCGGTCCCGGCGACGCTGCGACTTTGCTTGGGGATCTACCTCCGTGTTTTCTGGAGGGCGGAACTGGCTCTTGTGCTGTGGTCTGTCTTTTTCATAGTGCGGCGCCTTCTGAAAACTTGCCGGCGATGTCTCTGGCGGGCGCACCTGACTGTTTCCAGATCGCCGCATGTCCAGGTGACGTTTGTTCCGCCGCTGTTCTACAAACAGGGCAAGACACTGCGCAATTATCTATTGTTGAATATCGCAATGCGTTGAATTGGCCGCGCTGTTCGCGGAGGGTCGAGCTGCGTCGGTGTGTTCTCTTACCCATGTGTGACGGAAGTGGGGACGAGTTTCTGAGCTGGTGATCGATGCACCTTATGCTCTTGCGGCAAGTTCTGGTGTCGCGTTCCTCAAGGTGCTCGAGGTGGCGGTCCCCGACGAAGTGCCACACGCATTACAGCCGTACCGGTCAGAATTCATGTCACCAGAAAGAGACTCAGGCCTTCACCACGAAATTCCTCGATAGCACTGGCCACAGCCGTCACAGGCACATCGGCTTCTTCCATGGCAGGTAGCACTTGGAACACTTCGCGTGTAACAAACGTCCACGTGCTCGCCTTCCAATAACTGCCGTGACGCCCGATATGGGTCCGCATGGTCAAGGCCCATCTTGTCAGCATCACCAGGTATGCCTGGATTGTGGACTGGTAGGGCATCCATCGTATCCCCTGCATCCGCGGACAGATATGGCTGCGTTGTTAGGGCGTCCAGTACGACAGGTGCCGGTGACTGTAAGTGTCCAAGCGATGACGAGTATGGGGGCTGCTTTCCCGATAGATGTGGCATCGAAACCGCTCTCGGCCGCTCGCAGGGGTGTCTTGGCGTCGGTTGCCGAGGCAGAGTAAGAGCACATCTTGAGTACGGGGTGTTTGTACGAGGTCCGGCTGCGCGGATGTCTGCCGGTGAGCTGCAGCTCGCAGTTTCAGCCTCGACGACATGGCTTTCTCGAGCTTCGACCTTGGTAAAAGAAGTGTAAGATTTCTTCGGTGGCGTCATAGGCCAATCGGGCCGAATGCAGCAATCAGAGCTGCACACCAGTCCGGCCATGACTTTCGCTTGACGCCGTCGTAGTTGTGCCACGCCTTGGCTGCGCCTCGGAGACGGTCTGTGGCAACGATCCATTTATAATCGTCAGGCCAGGAACGACGAGAACCGAGCGCATTGACCGTCTCTACCCAAACGTCAGCGTCGTTCTGCAAACCGGAAAATTCCGGAAACTTCCGAAAGAGCCGGAGGTGGTAAGGTGGCAGGGCGGAAGCAGGAGCTCAACGACGTCAACTGGTCGAGTTGTTGCGTCATTCGCGTGATGGCACGCATGAGTTCCGCGACGCTGTCGGGTGAGGCGCCCGCATAGCCAGGATTTCGCGTCCGCGGAGTATGCAGTGTTAGCAGCACTCACGGCAGCGAGATCCACGACCAAGGAAGCCTGGACGGCATCCCTTGGAGGCTCATATGTTGGGTGAGTCCAGGGCAAGCGGGTGTGGCAAAGAGAAGACTGAACGGCATTCCCGGGCAACAGAACACTGTGCGCTGTCCTGCCGACGCCGGGAATATATGGCTGCCTTTGGGCCACCGATGAGGCCTGGACGCCGTCCTCGAATGGTGGCGTACGTGCTTCCGGCCGTAGCAGGGTCCTGGTGCCCATTGTCGAGGAAGCGTGGACGGCGTTCCTCAGACGTAGAGACCCGCAGCGCCGACGACCCAGGAGCACGTAGAGGTGGCTTCAGCCGCAAGGTTCACTTGTCGAACTGCGCCATTGTAAGGAATCAGACACAGAGACAGCACCCGTTCCTGGGCCAGCTGTTCTATTCTGGTCTTCTTCCTCTGCTGCTCTCAAGCCGCCCGCGCCTGAAGCCCGGTGTTGTTCTTAGACATCACTTTCCGCTATACTTTCCTTGGCATCTTTGTCTGTTAGTTCTCATTACTACTATATATATATATATATATATATATATATATATCTATATATATATATATATATATATTGTCACGTGGTCGTCACGTCGACGAAGGCAGACGTCGGTAGGTCCAAAATGAAACTGTTTATTAGGCCGAACTTGTGGCCGGTAAACAGAAAGTCAGATTACAGGAATACACACTGCATTGATAGCGGCGTACAGAGCGTCGGCCGTCGATAAACTGACAAGCGGTGACGCGCGTCGGCATTTATACGCGTGTTATCGAATATTCCAGTCTTATCGCTGGTTGTCGCGAAAGCTCTGGAATAAGCTCGCGTGTTCGCGTCTTGCGCGCAATCTTAACACAACGATCTACAATAAACGCGAAGCTTCTAGAAAAATGAGGCGCGGTTTGCGCTGAGCATTGCTTACAGTCTTTGTGTGCGTAAACCGAATACAGCACAAGTATAATACAAAACGCGCGTGACAATGCCCCCCCTCTGAAAAAGTATCGTCCCGATGCTTAAAACAGAACACGGGGGGGGGGAATTCATGCAACAATAAATAACAACAATAAGCACAAGCACGAAAGTACAATAATAAAGCAAAAATTACAGTCTTCAGGTTCACTAACGCGCGTAATACGGCTTGAGGCGCACGACATGGACGACTTCAGGTCGCGCTCGGCGCCGCTGAGAGTTCGTAATCCCGTCAGGGATAACCTCATAGTCGAGTGCGCCGAGACGTCGAAGTACCCTGTAGGGTCCGAAGTATCGTCGAAGAAGCTTCTCGCTAAGTCGCCGTCGGCGAACTGGCGTCCAGACCCATACACGGTCACCGGGTCGGTATTCCATGTGGCGTCTTCGAAGGTTGTAGCGACGGCTGTCGGTCTTTTGCTGGCTCCGGATGCGCATACGGGCGAGTTGTCTGGGTTCTTCGGCGCGCTGAAGGTACACGGTGACGTCGACGTTTTCCTCGTCGCAGACATTGGGCAACATGGCGTCGAGCGTCGTTGCCGGGGTCCTTCCGTAGACTAATCCATACGGCGTCATCTGCGTCGTTTCTTGTACCGCCGTGTTGTATGCAAAGGTTACATACGGAAGGATGGCATCCCACGTCTTGTGCTCGACGTCGACGTACATGGCCAGCATATCGGCGATGGTCTTATTTAGACGCTCGTGTGAGGCCATTGGTCTGCGGGTGGTAGGCGGTGGTCCGGCGGTGACTTGTTTGGCTGTACCTCAGGATCGCCTGCGTTAGGTCCGCTGTAAAGGCCGTACCTCTGTCGGTAATGAGGACCTCTGGGGCGCCATGACGCAGTACGATGTTCTCGACGAAGAACTTTGCTACCTCGGCTGCACTGCCCTTGGGCAGCGCCCTTGTCTCGGCGTAGCGGGTGAGGTAGTCCGTTGCTACGACGATCCATTTGTTTCCGGAATTCGACGTCGGGAACGGCCCCAGTAAGTCCATGCCGATTTGCTGGAACGGTCGGCGAGGTGGGTCGATGGGTTGCAGAAGTCCGGCTGGCCTAGTGGGTGGTATCTTTCGTCGTTGACAATCTCGGCAGGTCTTCACGTAGTGGGTGACGTCGGCAGTGAGGCGAGGCCAGTAGTACTTTTCTTGTATCCTCGCGAGCGTACGGGAAAATCCAAGATGTCCAGCCGTCGGGTCGTCATGCAGAGCGTCCAGAACTTCGGGACGTAACGCTGAAGGTACTACGAGGAGGGAGTCGGCCCGAAGTGGCGAGAAGTTTTTCTTTAGGAGAATGCCGTTGCGCAAGAAAAACGACTCGAGTCCTCGTCTGAATACCTTTGGAGCCATGGTGGCCTTGCCCTCGAGGTATTCTATAAGGCCCTTGAGTTCCGGATCGGCTCGTTGTCGTTCAGCGAAGTCATCGGCGCTTATGGTTCCCAAGAAGCAGTCATCATTAAGGTCGTCCTGTGGCGGCGGGTCGACGGGGGGCGCGAGACAAGCAGTCGGCGTCAGAATGCTTTCGTCCGGACTTGTAAACGACGGTAACGTCGAATTCTTGAAGTCTGAGACTCCATCTTGCGAGACGACCTGAAGGGTCTTTCAAGTTAGCTA
Organism: Rhipicephalus appendiculatus; assembly: GCA_030522465.1. NCBI lineage: Eukaryota > Metazoa > Arthropoda > Arachnida > Ixodida > Ixodidae > Rhipicephalus > Rhipicephalus appendiculatus. Next base: position 102,543 of record JALIZH010007284.1, read on the forward strand.
GCCAACACAAGGCGTGGTGGTCGCTCACAACTTTGAAGGGCCTGCCGTAGAGGTAGGGGCGAAACTTCGACGTAGCCCAGATGATGGCGAGGCACTCTTTTTTCTGTTGTTGAATAGTTGGCCTCTGCCTTGGATAGCGACCGGCTAGCATAACTGATAACCCTTTCCAGTCCGTCCGTCTTCTGCACAAGGACGGCGCCGAGTCCCACGCTGCTTGCATCGGTGTGCACTTCTGTTTCGCCGTGTTCGTCGAAATGCGCAAGTAACGAAGGCGTTTGCAGGCGTCGTTTTAGTTCTTGAAATGCCTTCTCTTGCGGTGTTTCCCACTTGAACTCGACGTCGGTTCTGGTAAAGGTTAGTGAGTGACTCGGCGATGCGGGCAAAATTTTTGACTAACCGCCTGTAATAGGCGCACAGGCCGAGAAATCGACGGACGGCCTTCTTGTCGGCGGGTGGCGGGAATGTAGCGATGGCGGCTGTCTTTTGAGGATCGGGGCGTACTCCGGACATGCTGATCACGTGACCCAAGAACAAGAGCTCCTCGTATGCGAAGCGGCACTTTTCAGGCTTCAAGGTGAGGCCGGAGGTCTTGATTGCTTGAAGTACTGCGTCAAGTCGCCGGAGGTGTTCGCCAAAGTTTGAAGCAAACACAATGACGTCGTCCAGGTACACCAGGCAAGTCTGCCACTTCAATCCTGCCAGTACTGTGTCCATAACCCGTTGGAAAGTCGCAGGCGCCGAGCAAAGACCAAAGGGCATGACCTTGAACTCGAAGAGGCCGTCTGGTGTTATAAACGCGGTCTTTTCTCGGTCTCTCTCGTCGACTTCAATTTGCCAATAGCCGGTCTTGAGGTCCATCGACGAAAAGTACCTCGCGTTGTGGAGCCGATCGAGGGTGTCGTCTATCCGTCGGAGAGGGTACACGTCCTTCTTTCTTTATTTTGTTCAGGCGGCGATAATCGACGCAGAAGCGTAGGGTTCCGTCCTTTTTCTTCACTAACACCACGGGTGACGCCCACGGACTCTTTGAAGGCTGGATGATGTCGTCGCGTAGCATTTCGTCCACTTGTTTCTTTATTGCCTCGCGTTCCCTCGTTGAAACTCTGTACGGGCTCTGACGTAGTGGCCTGGAACTTTCCTCTGTTATGATGCGGTGTTGTGCGACTGGTGTCTGTCGAACTTTGGACGACGACGAAAAGCAATCCTTGTATTGCAGGAGCAGGGTTTTGAGCTGTTCTTGTTTATGCGTCGGAAGGCTCGGATTGACGTCGAAAGTTAGTTGATGAGCTTGGTTCGTCGTAGCATGTTCGGTAAACTCGGCGAGGGCGAGGGCGTCGCTGGTTTCCACAATGTCTTCGACGTAGGCGACGGTCGCGCCTATGCTCACGTGCTTGTATTCGTTGCTGAAGTTCGTAAGCATCACTGTTGCTTTCCCTTCACGCAACTCGGCGATGCCTCGTGCGACGCAAATCTGACGGTTTACAAGCAGGTGCTGATCACCCTCGATGACGCCTTCGAAGTCTGCGGGTTTTTTCGGTGCCGACGGAAATGATGACGCTGGAGAGAGGCGGAACGGTGACGTGCTCTTCTATCACGTTCAGTGCATGGCTCCCTGGCGTCGTCTGGATAGGCAGCGCTTTTTCTGGGGTTAGTGTAATCGACTCAGACCTTAGGTCGATGACGGCGCCGTGTTTACTTAGGAAGTCCATCCCAAGTATTACGTCCCTGGAGCAGTGTTGTAGAATTAGAAAGCTGGCTGGATAGGTCCGGTTATTGATGGTGATTCTTGCTGTGCAAACACCGGCTGGCGTTATTAGATGACCCCCAGCGGTACGGATTTCAGGGCCTTGCCAAGCAGTCTTCACTTTCTTCAACTTCGTCGCAAAAGGCCCACTGACGACGGAATAGTCGGCTCCAGTGTCGACGAGAGCGGTGACGTTGTGACCGTCGAATATTACGTCGAGGTCGCTGGTTCGTCGTCGTCCGTTGCGGTTGGGTCGCGGCGTCGGATCACGGCTACGTCGATTTGTTGCGCTCCTTCCTTGTTGTGTCGTTACGTCTTCGTCGGTCCGCGACGTTTCGTCTGCAGGGCTTCTACTGCTTCGCGTCGTATTCTCCTGGTTTCCTCGCGTTGTCGTCGTTGGCGGCCGCGGAGGATCTTCGGCATTTCGTCGTACAGCAACCGCACCTCCATCGGTTGCTGCATTCAGTTTCCCGGATACGGGCTAGGTGACCGGCCCTGGTTTGGACCATTGTACTGCCGGCGGTGCGGTGACATGTAGCGGCCGGGCGACGGCGATCGGGAAGGTCGTCGTTCTTGCCACTGTGTTCCAGTGAGGTGGTCGTCGATGTCGCAAGGCCGTTCGCCTGGCTGCGGACGCGGCGCGTTGACGGCGAATCCGCGTAGCCCCATCTGTCGGTACTGGCATCGGCGGTACGTGTGGCCGGCTTCTCCGCAATGGTGGCAGAGAGGACGGTGGTCGGGGGGCTCGCCAGATGTCGGTCTTCCTCGGCGTGTACCGCTGGCCGGCAGGCAGGCGAGATGGCGGCGGTGGTGGTGGCGGCGGCGTCTGGCGACAGTAGTGCTGCTGTGCGGCGTCCTGACGGGGGCGTTGAGAGGGTGCGTAGCGTCGGGCTGCAGCAGCGTAACTCAAGGCCTGCGGCTGGGGCTGTGTTTGTTCGGGAATTCCCAACGCTTGCTGGACTTCGTCACGAACAATGTCGGCAATCGAGTCCACTTGAGGCTGGGGCGAGGGTAATAGCTTGCGCAGTTCCTCTCGAACGATCGCTCGGATCGTTTCTCGTAGGTCGTCGGCTTTCAGCGCTTGAACATCCGCCTTTCTCGATGGTTGTGGCCTCCGAAACGAATTCCGAGACCGTCTTCGGGGGGTTGCGCACAAGTCCGGTAAAAAGTTCTTCCTTTACTCCTCTCATGAGGAACCGAACCTTTTTTCCTCGGACATGTCAGCGTCGGCGTGCCGGAAAAGCCGCGTCATCTCCTCCGTAAAGATGGTGACGCTCTCATTCGGGAGCTGCACTCGTGTGTCCAGTAAGGCGGCGGCCCTTTCCTTTCGGACGACGCTCGCGAACGTCTCCAAGAAAGTGCCGCGAAAGAGGTCCCATGTTCGAAGCGTGGACTCCCGGTTCTCGAACCACGTCCTCGCGGCGTCTTCGAGGTAGAAGTAGGCGCGTCGCAGTTTTTCGTCCGAGTCCCAGTTGTTCATAGTCGCGACGCGTTCGTACGTTTCTAGCCAGGTCTCAGGGTCCTCACTTGGCGATCCATGGAAAGTCGGCGGCTCTCTCGGTGGCTGGATCACGATCGTTGCTGGGGACACAGCGGCTGTCATTCTCCCTGTCGTCTTCGTCACCGTGGCTTTTGACTTGTCCAGTAGGAGTCCGTGCTGCGGGGGGAGTCCTTTCGCGCCTGCGGCTGGCTCGACTGTCACTGATGGTGTCGGTGTCTTCTTCGCGACGTGGGCTAGGTTCACGGCTTGAGGGGGGCGTTCGGTGCATGGGCCGTGAAGCACCTCCACCAGATGTCACGTGGTCGTGACGTCAACGAAGGCAGATGTCGGTAGGTCCAAAATGAAACTGTTTATTAGGCCGAACTTGTGGCCGGTAAACAGAAAGTCAGATTACAGGAATACACACTGCACTGATAGCGGCGAACAGAGCGTCGGCCGTCGATAAACTGACAAGCGGTGACGCGCGTCGGCATTTATACGCGTGTCATCGAATATTCCAGTCTTATCGCTGGTTGTCGCGAAAGCTCTGGAATAAGCTCGCGTGTTCGCGTCTTGCGCGCAATCTTAACACAACGATCTACAATAAACGCGAAGCTTCTAGAAAAATGAGGCGCGGTTTGCGCTGAGCATTGCTTACAGTCTTTGTGTGCGTAAACCGAATACAGCACAAGTATAATACAAAACGCGCGTGACACACACACACATATATATATATATATATATATATATATATATATATATATATATATATATAGTGTAATGAGGACAAAGTGGCGCTCGGGCACGGGCGCATACCCGGCTAGGGAAAGAGAAGAACAAAGGCAGAATAAGAACAGCCGGCCCGGAAGCAAGGGCGTTGTCTCTTTGTTCTCTCTTCTTCACTACAATGGCGCAGTCTACGACTAGCGAACCGTAAGTGCGTCCTCGAGGCTCATCGGCGCTGCGGATGTTCCGTCCAAAGAACGCCCACAATCATGCGGCCCGTGTCCCTCCGACTACAGGAAGCACCTGTGCAGCCACTCAAGGACGGCGTCCAGGCTTCCTCGGTGGTCCAAGGGCAGGCATATCGCGGCGCCGCCAAGGCAGCACACGGCCTCATCTTGCCCGGGAACGCTGTTCAAGCTTCCCGTGGCGACAACATCTCACTCAGGATTTCACCGGCACCTGAGCTGCCGAGGGGGGGTTGTTCAAGCTCCCACTGACAAGAATCCCGCCGCAGTGAGCACAGTGACCACCTCCTACTCCTCGGCGACTCGACAATGCTCTGACGGCGCATGCATTCCTTGTGTCGACCACGCTTCCCTGATTCATGACATCGCCGCGCTGATTGTTTCGACGAATACATATCACGCGGCCGCCGCCAATGGCTCTTCAGGCGGCTCACCCGAAGAAGCGGCGAGGATCATCCGCGAAGCCGCGCGCTTTTCCCAAGAACTTCGCAACTTCGCGCCTTCTAACTGCGGGATCTCAACCGCCGCCGCGGCATCCTTGCTTGCCGAGGAGCTAGACCGTCTCGCTGCGAGAATCTCCGGATCCTCGCAGACCACATCACCATCAGCGGCTGCAGGGGAAATACCCGAGTTCCGAGGTTTTCAGGATGACGTCTTCGGGTGGGTCGAGACCCCCCCCCCTCGCTCGGCACCCGCCATGGCTGGCCAGAGCATCGGAAATGGCTCTTGGCCATCGACCACCTTCGTGATGCCGCCAAGGCATGGCATGCCTACGAAGGCGTCCGGCAGCGATCGTGGTCGGAATGGTGTGCAAAGCTGACGAGCCTCTTTCGCCCACTTTTTGATTCCTGCGACCCCCATCCTGCCAACAGCGTCTCTACAACGCATGACATTTGCCAACCGCACCACTTCGAAGCTGCAGCTCGGGCGTCCACCAACCCGCCCTCCGTCAGAGAACGAGCCCATGAGGGACACAGCCTTCATGGCCCATCGATGCCCTCGAACCCCAAGACGGAGAGCTTCCCTGGCTGCCCGACAGAAGATGTTGGATGCAGGTGCTGCACTCCGCTTCTCGTCCCAGTCTCTGTGCCGGCATCCGATGCCACATCACAGAGAGAGGCCGAGACGACTCCTCAGCCAGGACAGTTAGAGGAGCGGACCCCAGATTCGCCTTCGCGGAGACACGCGCAGGAGCCAGTTCCTGTCTTGCTCGGCACGCCTCCAGTGAAGGCACCTAAGGAACCTCTGGCTTCAATCGCCGTGCTCCTCAGTGACGATCCGGAGGCACATCAGCCTACTCCACGGCAGTCACTGGCCGAGTGTGCGAGTGTTTCGCTCAAGGAATCCATGGCTGCCGAGGACACATTTTTGGAAAATATGCCTGTGTTGTCGCGATCTGCTGGCCCCGGCATGGCCGAGGCTAGCGATGCGCCGCCAGCGGATGGAGCCAGCACCGGCCCTTCCGGCCACCTAGCATGCGATTCAGCTGACAACGATGCTCAGTACGTTCTGACGTCCAGCGTACCAACTGAATGCCGCACGCATCGTGACAAGGTGGTCTGCGTCGACGGGGAAACCGACGCTCATCGGTCAGATGGGGAACAGCTCGTGCGAAGCGGTGATATAACACCTTCGTACAAACTTGGCGCCTTCAGCGTGGAGTGCAGCAATATATATATATATATATATATATATATATATATATATATATATATATATATATATATATATATATATATATATATATATATATATATTGTTATGGGGTAAGGCGAACCCTAGTGGGACAGAGGCTGAGCATCGAAGACAAAGAAGGCGAAGTGCGTGAAATGGCGAGGCGGGAGGCGATGGCCGCCAGATTAAAGGAACATTACAGTGTGGTTTGTGGTGTGTGAAGATTGCTCCGTTACATTTGGTGGCAGCGGTGGGATCAGGCACGCTTTGAACGCCCATGTCTTCAAGCAACCTTCCAGTGATGTCTTCCCTACAGCCACTGAATTTCCCTTTGTACGACGGCACTGTTTCATGGGGGGCCTACCACATACAGCTGAACACCATTGCGGCGGCGAACAGCTGGGACGACGCTAAGACGGCGCAAGTACTAGTAGCCAGTCTGCGCGGGCCGGCTACCGAACTGCTGCTCAATCTTCCACCTGGTCATCACGACGACATCGGATTACTGACGCCAGCCCTGGAAGATCGGTATGGCGACCCATCCCCGCCGTCGCTTCGTTACAGTCGCCTGCGAGATCGGCGCCAGTACCCAGGTGAGACGTTTCAAGAGCTGGCTGCCGACGTTGAACGCCTCACGTTGAAGGCGCTACCGGGCGCTCCCATGACCACAGTGAACCTCTTCGCGACAAACGCTTTCATCGATGCTGTGGAAGACCCCGATGTTCGCCATTGGGTGCGTCTCGGTAAGGCACAAGACCTCCGGACAGCAGTTGCGCTAGCGGTCGAAGCGGAATACAATGTGCGGACTACTCGAAAATCTCTTTAGCCGTGCGTCTCCCGGTCCACACCGCCTCCTGGTCCCGCCGAAAGGAACAACTCTCTTTTCTTCGACGCTCACCACCGGCGTACCCTTAAAGACCACAACAATTTTTCTTCCGCGGTGTTGGCGAGAAAAGAGAGAGAACGCTTGAGGCGAGGTACTCAGAATTTCCGACAATCTCCTGTTACTGACGCACACAACGACAAGAGTGCAGAGCCCTCACGTCAGCCGCAGGATTCCATTACCATGACTTTGCCGGCAATCGCACTCTCCACGCCTAAGGCGCCTTTGAAAGTTTCCGCTGCTGATAACTTACCTTATGTTTTCACAGAGGTAACGTTTCTGGGCAAGACAACTCAAGCGTTGGTTGACACAGGGGCGGCCGTCAATGTACTCGACTGTACCCTCATAGCAGGCGTGTCCCACTTACTTCAGCCTGCCTCCGTTGCACGACTTCTCTCATTTAGAATGGCTCAGAAGTTAAACAAGTTGGCCGAATATGCCTGTGTGTGAACGCCCTCGGACAGACGCTTTCAGTAGAATTCGTTGTGATTGAGAATCCCATTTGGCCAAATGTCCTTGGATGCGAGTGGTGTAGACAAGCAAAGACCACTATTGATTTCTCCCAACCGAACCATACCACGGTACTACGTAACCATCGCGCGTCCATTGGCAGTCACCTGAGACAAGTGGCTGAGGGCATGCTTACTTTGTTCAGGTCCCTATCACGTTTTGCTGGTGGATTCTTACGTTTTCCTCTACGGCGAATCGAGCCCAGCAAGGATAACCCTGGCTCAGCAAAAGTAACTGCGAGCTGTGCCGCAGTTTTGCAACCGCTGTCCGGGACCTGGATACCCGCTCAGCTCACACGTGACATTACCGGTGAGATCTTTGAATCGCCTGCGCTTTGTGCCCCTTCGAAGGAAACAATCTCGCCACGAAGCCTTCTTACTTGTGTCAAGGGCAAAACGCAGGTTTTCGTCGTTAATATCAACAGCCACACAGTAAAACTGCATCGCGGTGAAGAAATTGGTGAGTTGCCTGAAGTTGTTCCTCCGTTAATCGCCTCCGTTGTGTCAACATGTGACGCGCAACCTGCAGCATCACCTCTTAAGGACCTGGATTGGGAGATGTTCAACTTTGGACCGAAGCTTTCGAACACAGAGCGAGATTCTGTGAAGCAGTTGCTCCAGCGATACCGTTCCTGTATTGCCGTCTGAGCGGAAGAACTCGGCTGCACCCCACTTGTTGATCACCACATTAACACAGAAGGGCGGGGACCAATCCGTCATCAGCCACGCCGTGTCGCACCTGCCGAGCGTGTCATCATCCAGGAACAGGTTCATGACATGCTCCAACAAGGAATTGTGTCCGAGTCTTGCAGTCCTTGGCCCTCACCAGTCGTACTTGTAAAGAAGAAGGATGGCAACATCAGATTTTGTGTGGACTACAGAAAACTAAACGCCATCACTCAACAGGATGTCTACCCTTTGCCGCGCCTCGACGATGCCCTTGACCGTCTAAAGGGAGCCTCTTATTTTTCGACGTTAGATCTCCTGTCAGGCTACTGGCAAGTGCCAATGCACCCCGAAGACGCGGAAAAGACAGCCTTCGTTACACCGGACGGTCTTTACCACTTCAACCGACTCCCTTTCGGGCTCTCAAACGCTCCTGCCACCTTTCAACGTCTTATGGACAAAGTTCTGGGAAATTTAAAATGGACGATGGCACTTGTATATCTTGACGACGTTATTGTGTACGCTGCCACTTTCGAGGAGCATCAACACCGCCTGGGCATGGTGTTGGAAGCGCTGCAGGCAGCTGGACTTCGCCTAAAGCCAAAAAAAAAATGCTTCTTTGGTTTTGATGAAGTAACCTATCTCGGCCATGTCGTCAGCAAGAGCCGCATACGTCCAGATCCCGAAAAGTTACGTGCTTTGGCCGCTTACAATGCCCCTTGCAGGCAAAAAGAACTCAAAAGTTTCTTAGGATTTGCGTCATACTTCCGCCGCTTCATCAAAGGCTTTGCTCAACGAAGTATATCCCTGACAGCCTTATTGAAGAAGGGCGCTAATGGGATTGGGGACCAGAGCAGGAAGCCGCATTTGCAGACCTCAAGAGCGATTTGCTGCAGCCACCAATACTAGCTCATTTTGATGAGTCCTTGACGACCATCTTGCATACAGACGCCAGCCAAGACGGTCTCGGCGCCGTGCTGCTAGAAGAGGACTCTTCTGGCGAGCAACGTGTACTATCGTATGCCAGCCGTCAACTTTCGGATGTGGGACGCCGGCGTCACTCTTCTGAGCTTGAGTGCCTCGCAGTCATATGGGCAGTAGAGAAACTTCGCCCATACTTATATGGTCGTCACTTCACCGTAGTGACCGATAACAGTGCCCTGGTTTGGTTACAATCTTCAAACCACCTGACCTCGAAATTGGCGCGGTGGTCGCTGAAGCTGCAGGAGTACGACTTCACCGTAGTACATCGAAGTGGAGCCACGCATAAGGACGCTGACTTTCTGTCTCGCTATCCCGTGTCAGTAAGCGCCGTGGAAGACTTAGAAGCTGCACAAAACAGTGATCGTGAGCTCAAGTCAATAATTGACGTTCTTTGTGCCGGCGGGTCAACTCATCCGAGCTCACGTTACACACGGCTTAGGCGATGCTATAAAGTGGAAAACGGCCTACTCTTACACGTTAGGCGATCACGCTCTGGTTCATCTTTGTGGCTGCCCGTGGTACCACGAGGCCTCCGGTCGCAGGTCCTGAAAACGCTTCACGATGCCTCTACCGCTGGTCACCTCGGTTTCGCCAAAACCTACGCTAGAGTCTGCGAACGCTTCTGGCGGCGCAACATGCAAGCTGACGTGAGAGCTCATGTAGCAGCCTGCACAACTTGTCAGTATCGCAAGGTCTCCACAACGGGTTACAAGCCTCCCGCCCAGAGTTTTGAACCCCCTAGTACACCATTCGAGGTTGTAGGCATAGATCATGTCGGCCCCTTTCCAAAAACAAGATGTGGTAATAAGTACCTCATTGTGGCGATTGACCACTTTGCCAAGTGGATTGAAGCTGAGGCCGTGCCGGACACTTCTGCACATCACGCGGTGCAGTTCGTGAAACGCAACCTAGTTTCACGTCACGGCGCTCCGAAGCGCTTGCTAACAGACCGCAGCAGTTGCTTCATGTCACGGGAATTTCAAACGGCACTCAGTACGTGCGGTATAGAACACGCCACAACCTCGGTCAACCACCCGCAGTGTAACGGACTTGTCGAGCGGACCAACCGCACTCTTTGCGAAATCCTCGCGTGTTACGTCAACACTTCGCATACTAACTGGGACCGCTACCTTCCCGATGCACTTTTTGCCATCAACACGGCCAAACAAGAAGCAACACAGGCGACTCCATTTTCCCTTGTTTACGGGAGAACTCCTTCAATTCCTTTGGACTCCGAGCTTGGCGTGCCGAGGAGTCGGAGTGCTGATCCTCCCGAAACAGTGAACCAGCGACGTCTTCACGCAAGGCAACGTTTGCTCGACTCCCACGCACGGACTCAAGCGGTGAACGCGAAGAACTCTCACCGTGTTGTGTCCTATAATCCTGGTGACCTTGTTTTAGTTAGGCGCGTAGTTCGCCTCCCTGGCCATGCTGCAAAGTTTATGCCGCGCTTTCGCGGACCATTCCGCGTCGTCCGACGCTTGGGACCGGCTACCTACCGACTACAGAACTTGCATGAACATAACCAAGCTGCACCCTATGTGTTCCCTGAACATGCGTCTAATATGAAGAGGTTTGTTTGCTGAGACTTGGCCAGCTCCTTCCTCTCCCCCCCCACCTCCCCCCCCCCCGGTGGAAAGATGTTATGGGGTAAGGCGAACCCTAGTGGGACAGAGGCTGAGCATCGAATACGAAGAAGGCGAAGTGCGTGAAATGGCGAGGCTGGAGGGGATGGCCACCAGATAAAGGAACATTACAGTGTGGTTTGTTGTGTGTGAAGATTGCTCCGTTACAATATCTATTGTAAGAGAGAAACAAGAGAACGCCCGTACGCTGGGCCGGCTGTTCTTATTCTGCCTCGACTCTACTTCGCTCCAGCTGCCCGCGCGCCCAAACCCCGGTGTGGTTCTTCGTCATCACACTCGGCCATGGCTGCAAGCGCGCGGGCTGCCGACAATGTCTCCGGGGGGGCGGCACAGACTGTTTCGGAATGGCCGGACACGGCCACGCTGTAACTTCGTCTGGAAATGTTGCCGTGGTCGGTCGCAATGTAGTTGTAGACGCTGGACATTGGCATTGGCTTGTGCCTTCGTCGATGTCGACTCTGGCGGACGACACTGACTCTGCCGTGATGGTCTACGATTTCGGCCACGCTGCGACGTTGCAGGGAACATGGCTTTATTTTCCTCGGGTGGACAGAGTTGGCAGTTTTGTGGTGGGCGCAGTTTGGTGATATCATGAGGCTTGGTCTGGAATTTTCTCGGCGAAGTTTCTGGCGGCGGCTCTGACTGCATTGGCATGGTCGCAGGTCCACCGCGCGACGCTTTTGTCCCTCCTTGGAGCAATTCTTGAAGCTGCGCTGCGTGCGGACGGAACATCCTCGTCACAAGCCGCTTCACGATCAGGAGATTTGTGCTGCGCTGTGAGATCATCAATGAAAACGATCGGAGACGTGTTAAAGGCCTTGGTTTCTTCGGGAGAGACATCTTTTAGTGAGTTGGTAGCGTTCTCACGTTCATCCAGTGAATTGTTTAAAACGTGCAGATCCGCCTCCGTCTTCTCAGGAAGGATCTTGGTGGAATCTGCGGACATGTGCGTTCCATTCCGTGCTGGAAGGTCCAGTACGACGCTTGCTGGTGCCTCCAAGTGCTCAAGCCAGCGTGGTACTGGACCTTCCAGCACAGAATGAAACGCGCATGTCCGCATATATATATATATATAATCTTAGAAGAACGGAGCGTTGGGCGAGTTGGTATTGCATTGTGTGTCCCTTTTTGCGCAAAATTGCCATTCACAATATATATATATATATATATATATATATATATATATATATATATATATATATATATATATATATATATATATATATATATATATATATCGAAACAAAGTGATTCTGGGTCCGGGTAAATATATACGGTCAAGTAGACACGCGTACGATGTGATTTATTGGCCGGACCCGCGGCCGAAACGTCAATAAATCGCTTCGTACGCGTGTCTACTTGACCGTACATGTATATATATATATATATATATATATATATATATATATATATATATATATATATATATATATATATATAGGAAAAATATATATACGCTTCTAAAAAACTGTTTATTGGTGACGTTTCGATCGGAGACCGATCTTCATCAAGACAAAATTTACCAGGCGCCGATGCGCTTTTATATCATCGCCGTGCCGAAAGAAAGAGAGGGAAAAAAATGAGAGAGAGAGAGAGAAGAAGCGTACATACTGATAAGTGGTCACACGACCAAGTGCGCGTACTGCTACATACGCATAGCACCTGTACTTTGGAAAAAAAAACCGGTGCAAAAATAAACGAGTGGCCAAAAAAGAGAGAGTGGTCACACGACCAGGTGCGCGTATTTCTACATACTTAGACATAAAAACGTGTTTTCTAAAAAAAAAAAATAATAATATATATATATATAGTAGTAATGAGAACTAACAGACAAAGATGCCAAGGAAAGTATAGCGGAAGCGATTAGCAGTACTTGTAATCTAAATGTGAAGAAATGGTAGAGCATCGGACGCGTTATTCGAAGGTCGCATGTTCGGTCCCTGCCGGTGGCAAGTTATCTTTTCGTCCACTTTTATTTCTTCACATTTCGATTACAATTACTTCTAGTAGCTTCCCCTATACTTTCGTTGGCATCTTTGTCTGTTAGTTCTCATTAATACTGTGTTTAACAAAGCAAACGAGCCCTTAAGTTTAAAATTCTTTTCTTCACATATATATATATATATATATATATATATATATATATATATATATATATATATATATATATATATATGGTGTCTGTTTTAACCAATACACATTTTTTATCAAAATCTCATGACAGTAAGGCTCCTGTCGTTTTCGCACACGAACTCTACGTCGAGGCGCAAATACTTTGCCGCAGTTAGCATGATTAGTATGACACTGTTGCGACTAATTAAGAACTGTTCGTTACTCAGCATTTCTTGAGGGGAAGTGTTTATATCACAAAGTTGTAGTGCGTGCCAATTGATGTCACATCTATTTATTCACAGATGGCAATAGTTGCTCGTAGTTCGAGATATTCATCATCGAACTTGACGGGCGAAATCGAAACTGATCGCTTAAGGCGCGCACGAAGCGCGACCATCAGGCATGGGATTGACACGCCAGGCATGGGATTGACAAAATTGGAATGACGGCGCGCCGCGGCCGTATGTTTTTCGTGAAAAGCTACAAGTCATCTCACTTGTGTGGGCGCATAGCCTTTCTTCTGCGCCTAGAGTTTTCGTGCTTATTTCTTTCTGTGGAACTGTGCACAGGAAAACTGGAATAACAACATTTTATGTGTCCGTCAAGAATAAAACACTGGGGCGGCCAGTGCTTCGCTTCGTTTTGCAGATGCCTCAAACACTTTTTCGTGCCTGTTTATAGTTTAACAGATATCCACCGCGGGGTTGCCAAACGTTTGTTTAATTACCCTACATGTAGGGTATTTCCGGTATTCAGCCAGCGTTGGGCGGTAATGCGATTTTCGATTTTCCTATAAGACGTTGTTGCACCAAGATCTGCTGCCTTCGAATTATGCACCACAAGTGATATTCGACATACCTATCTGGACGATGCCTAAGCCGATCGTGCGACTTTCGATCCCTAAGAAGTCAAGAATACCAACTGCTGGACTTAGGCATTTCGCTTTGTCGTATATTGCCTACATGTACGGACATACGGTACATATTTTTGCTGATGGCTCTGTCACGCAGATCTCCTCAGCAGCAGATTTCACTGTGCCTCACCTGGGAATCACGAAACGCTTCAAAATAGCGCATCGGACATCGTCTACTGCCGCTGAGCTGACCGGTGTCCGACAAGCTGCCAGCTACATTTTACAGCAAAGTCCAGCGAAATGAACATTATTTTGCGACTCCAAGCCGGCACTTCACCTAATCAGCAATTACATGAGGCAAGGAAATGCCTACAGTCCTCTAGTGTACGAAATAATGCATATGTTAACTGAGGCTTCTCAATCCGGACATACCGTAGCACTACAATGGATTCCCAGTCACTGTGGCATTGCTGGGAATGAACAGGCTGACGCAGAAGCGAAAATGGCGCACTCTAGCAGCGAAGTCATATCGATTCACTTTTCCCGATATGACATCAACACCTTGCTGTCTAAGGCTATGAAAACATCTATGACACGAATATGGAATGACCCTGATTATCGCCACGAGCGCCTTCACAGACTTGACTCTGGTCGTGCTTTTCGTCTTCCGTGCCGACTAAGGAGAGACCAGGAAACATTACTACATAGACTTCGGCTGGGTGTTGCATATACACGGCAATACCTTTGCAAGATTGGACAGGAGCAAAGCCCCAACTGCAGTGTGTGTCGCACGTCAGAGACTATTCATCACATCCTGTGCGTGTGCCCTCAATACGAGACGGAAAGACAGCCACTAAAGCGCCTCATGGATCGTCTGGACTGCCGCCCCTTTTCGGAGGAGAAGATTTTGGGTGCTTGGGAGCGTGTAGATCACGCCCAACGCAGCCTAAAGGGCTTGTTAAGATTTCTCAGCGAGACAGGCTTAGATGCTCGTCTTTAGAGTGTGTGCTAACGTAACCAATGCACAGAGACTTTCGTGCTTCTCCTACCCCGCACAGGACAATGTGTGCAGTGACTCATTGTGCCATATCATAGTCACCTCTCATCATGCCTCCCTCTATCTCTTTCTTTCCCTTTTCCCCTTACCCCCATGAGGAGTAGCAGGCCGGAAACCCGCTTTCCAGGCCGACCTCTCCTCCTTCTTCCCATTAAACATCTTCTTCTTCTTCTTCCTATAAGACGTAGGGCGATTTCACAGTTGTCACTGATATGTGAAAGATGTAGAAGATCCGCGCGACATATCCGAAGTGTACATTGCTGAAGAGATCCGATATCTAAATCTTTTTTTAAAATAAAATTGGGAACGTCTTAATTCCCATGTCGCCCCACACGGCAAAGACGAAACTTAATACGTCACACATCCTTGTTCTTGCATTGTTGTGTCTTTCTAGTGGGTATTTGTAGTAGGCATTTCGCTTTGTCGTATATTGCCTATATGTACGGACGTACGGTACATATTTTTGCTGATGGCTCTCTCACGCAGATGTCTGTGCCTGACCTGGGAATCACGAAACGCTTCGAAATAGCGCATCGGACATCGTCTACTGCCGCTGAGCTGGCCGGTGTCCGACAAGCTGCCAGCTACATTTTACAGCAAAGTCCAGCGAAATGGACATTATTTTGCGACTCCAAGCCGGCACTTGACCTAATCAGCAATTACATGAGGCAAGCAACCGCCTACAGTCCTGTAGTGTACGAAATAATGAATATGTTAACCGAGGCTTGTCAATCCGGACATACCGTTGCATTACAATGGATTCCCAGTTACTGTGGCATAGCTGGGAATGAACAAGCTGACGCAGAAGCGAAAATGGCGCACTCTAGCGCCGAAGTCATATCGACTCACTTTTCCCGATATGACATCAACGCCTTTCTATCTAAGGCTATGAAAACATCTATGACACGACTATGGAATGACCCTGATTATCGCCACGAGCGCCTTTACAGACGACTCTGGTCGTGCATTTCGACCCGTGCCGACTAAGGAGAGGCCAGGAAACATTACTACATAGACTTCGGCTGGGTGTTGCATATACACGACAATACCTTTGCAAGATTGGACAGGAGCAAAGCCCCAACTGCAGTGTGTCACACGTCAGAGACTATTCATCACATCCTGTGCGTGTGCCCTCAATACGAGACAGAAAGACAGTAACTAAAGTGCCTCATGGATCGTCTGGACTGCCGCCCCTTTTCGGAGGAGAAGATTTTGGGTGCTTGGAAGCGTGTAGATCACGCCCAACGCAGCCTAGAGTGCTTGTTAACATTTCTGAGCGAGACAGGCTTAGATGCTCGTCTTTAGAGCGCGTGTTAATGTAACTGATGCACTAGAGCTGTGCACGGGCTCCGGGTAGCCCGAAAGCCCGAGCCCGGCCCGGCCCGCGGGCCGGGCTCGGGTATGCGGACGTCTTCCCAACTCGGGCCCGGGCCGGGTTCGGGCTACTCATCTCGGGCATCGGGTGGGCCGGGCCAGGCGCAAAGCCCGCATCAAACCAAAAAAAAAATATATAGACGTTGGGCCGGAATTGTTTTCTAGCACTTAGCGATGATCACACAGATGACCTTTGTGATTAGTTATCCATACAATCATCCTCCTGTCCTGCATCATTGATAATAAACTGCTGGAAGAACAAGCAGTCTAATTATTCTAAGCTTGTTATGCTTGCGAAAAATATATTTGCGATTCCGGCTACCAGTGCGAGCAACGAGCGGAACTTCAGTTCGACAGGATATGTGATGCACCGCACTTCACTGAAGTCCGAATCACTGCGCAGCTTGTTATTTTTACAGAACTTGTAATCTGTGTATACACATTAACATATGTCGTTTGCATATGTTTAACTTTGATATGTTGAATAAAATGCAACTTGATCAAAAAGTGATATCTTGTCTCCGCAGCAAACTTTCATAGTGTCGGGCCGGACCGATAATGGCGTCGTTTCCCGGCGCCAGAGCAAGAGGCAGAGGGGTCACCGGGGAGAACTGGTCACGTGTCGGGCCTGGTCCAATAGGGGCGCACAAAAGGGCGAAGAAGAGAGGAGAGACCTAGAGGGGCGGGGAGAACATTATCCCTTTCCTTTTTGGACAATGGTTTGCGCTACCTTTGAAAAATAGCCCTCTATTTTTCAAAGGTAGCGCAAACCTTATGCAAAACCACGCTAGGTAGAGAAGGAAACTTTCGATTTGGTCACAACAATCGACTGAGAAGAAGCAGAAATACAAAGTGGATTTCGCCTTCCAGCCATCTTAGGTGAATGCACAAGGCACCATGCGAATTTTTTTCGATGATAGTGAACTGACGTATGAAATAGTGTCCCTTTGAAAGGAGGCTGTGACCTGCGCTCCGCCAAGCCGAAGATTTTTCTTGTTGGTGTTATAATAACAATAATAATAATAATAATTATTATTATTATTATTACGGCCTGATCTTTTACAGCTGAATTAATGTTCTCTTCTCATATAAGAGCCATATAAAGTCACAGCCCTCTTTTCTGCGCTTTATTGGAGATTAACCTTAATTTTCCTGCTTTTTTTGCATTCTGCCTACTCTCGCGCCACAAATCCTGCAGTGGCCTTTTACTTTTTTCTACGCCGACTTGTTTACCTTTCCT
>JALIZH010007285.1:0-16635 GCA_030522465.1 Rhipicephalus appendiculatus
AAACGAACTCCAGCGCTGATCGTCGTCTCGGCGACACTCATCAAAACAGAGCTCCCACGGCGTCATCTCTCGATTCCTCAAGATCGACTGACCGCACTACACGACTCACCCGAACAACATAACTTCGATGACACACAAACCCCGTCGTACCACAGCAACAACTAGGGGAAAGGGATTCATCTCGTCGGTCCGTCTGCGGCGGGCGCCCCAAACAGGCCCCACTACGATGTCTCGAATTCTCCCGATCTGCGCGGGCGTTAGGCTGTCGCGACGGCGTCTTCGGTGTAGAGGGTAAGGGTGCGGCCTGGGAGCCTTTTGATAGTTGCTTTCTTTTTTCGTTGCGCGTGTCCGTTGACGGGCCCGGTCGACGCGGTGATTTTATGCTGTAGTCTGGAAGCAGCGGCACGCCTGTTTTCGCGCTGGTTTGTGACAAAAGGATTACGAATAGAACGCTTCCCGACACTGTAGATCGCAGGGAAATACGTGGTAATTCACAGTAGCGTCTCTTATCGCGTTCGAGCTGCTCAGTGGCACACAACTTGGCGGCATGACACCACTGGAAAAAACTGTCTACCACACACGTGCGCACCAAAGAACGTACTCAAGCACAGGGAACATGAGGCATGCTGCCCCACACACGATCACACACCAAAAAAAAAAAAAAAAAAAAAAAAAAAAAAAAAAAGCACGAGGAAGCACACGGACACGCATAAATCCTGAGGCAACCCCATTGTAACACGAACTGTCGTCTGCTTTGAAGACTGGAGTAGTGGCGCCCTCACTAAAAATGCGGCCGCCTTTAGCCGAGACGCGCTCGCCCATTGACGGCGCCGCGACGCAACAGACCGCACCTTCTTTTTATCCACCGGCCCTGCCAGTGCAAACGATCGCCCCTCAATGGGAGCCGCCGGTCCGCCTTAGTTCAGGGAGTGGTCGTGATCCGACGCCACATGTAGGGTAGGGCTGCTTGCGTCACACGCGCGTCCGAGCGCTTTCGCACGTAGATGCGATCATAGAGTTTCCTAAAATTAACTAGAGGGGACTCTGGCGCTGCGATCGTTCAGCCACCATGGCAATGATGGGTAGTAGACGGATTTGCCTAGTCTTCGTACTTACGGCTTCGAACGCACTTGTGGCTTTGTTTATTGTTGTGTTCTGATTCTGTTTCGGATAAAAGAATGAAGCGTTGTGAACTTCGCCACCCGATTTGAATTCGTGAGCCTAAAAAGGTCAAAGTGGTGAAGCTTACCTGCTAAGCCTTTGCTGAACTTCGTATTGCGTCAAAGCGGATTCAGGCCACACGGAGCCAAAAGAACGAAGACTAGGCAAATTTGTGTACTACCCATGATTCCCATGCTGGCTGAAGCGCTGTGTGTTGCAGCTCCCATAGACACTAGCGCCAGAGTTCCCTCTAGTGTATTTATAGGAAACTCAATGGATGCGATAGGCGCGTTTTCCCTCTCCAATATCATGTGTCTGTCCAATTTGTTCCTTCGTGCTCCTTCTTTGTAGTTCGAAGCAATGCCACCGCCGCCTCACAGCGCTCGTGCGGCACTTATTAAAGGCAGCGCATGCACTGCAGCGTCGCTGTGACGCGTCCCCATTGGTTGCCCGCATAGCGCCACGAACGGAGACGCGCTATCTCAAAACACCGTGTCTCTTACAGAGCCAGCGTGACCGCCAACATAGTGAACACGAAGGATGTAAGACGCCGCACCACGGATCTGCACACAACTGAACAAAAAGTTACCTCATATGATTTCCGTCGTGAGGCACTACATGACGGGTGCTCTCCCCCATGAACGCAAAGCACACGCGAAGGTTAGGCGATGGGACAGAGTAGGTGAACGGCTGGAACGGGCGCATTTGGCTGGCATTGATAAAATAGAGGAGGCGTTGGTTTGGCGGAGCCGTGCCGCTCTCCCACGGAAGGTTCCCGTCGCTCACTGATCCGAGCAGCGAGGGCTGCGAATTGCGATAGACCCTATGCAAAATATGCTGCCATCTAGCGGCTGTCGAACGCATTTCCGCCATGTTGAAGGCTAGGCGCTCTCCGCATGTGCATACTAGAACGTACGTGTCGACGTGTGGCGGGTCATAGGAGCGGCGATTTCGAGATATTTTCGTGTGCCATGTTGCTCAGATTGAGGAAATTGAGACGCTGAAAAAAGGTTTGCAGGAAACTAACCTCCATGTTACCTCCATTTCTTCACGGCTGAAGAGAAGCGGCAGATCGTTCCGTTGCTCCGGCTGCTACTTACGACTGATGCCGTGTTTACGTTCGCCGTTCTTAATGGATGCGGTATGCGACAGCATCGGCACTCATCGGAGAACACACTTTCGTGTCGTGCCGGAACGAGACAGTTTTCGCGCTGTGTGTTTGCAGGCACAGACAAACCGGCTTCGCGTACGAGCTTGAAAGCTGCATCGATCGCGGCTACTCGGGTATGCCTGCGCTGCTGTTGACACCATTATTAGGTTTATTGCATTGCGATAACAATTAATGGTAGACAGCTACTCGTGAGTGTAATTGATTCTCAGCGAACGGACCGAATGTGCTGGAGTCAGTGGCGTAGGCAGAGATTTGTTGGGGATCCGACGTGAGGCCCGGGCAGGTAAGTGTGGTCGAGTGTCATTTTGGGCTTTGTATTCCATGGCCGAAAAAGAATTTCGGGGGGGGAGGGGGGAAGGGGGCATGGGCTTGGTCTGCCACCCCTGGCTACACCATTGGCTGGAGCGTGTTTGTAGTTTGTTTTCGATTGGGGAGTTTAACAAGGTAGGCCTTGGTGGGATGCTTTGCGCGCGCATTGTCTTACTATGCGTATTTTTCAAGCATTTCATGTACCATCACTGCCAATAAATACAGATGAGCGGCCCGGATGGCCTGACCGTACCCCCTCGCTTTTCTTTTTTTAACACGAAAGTGTTTTATGCCGGGGTCCACCACGGCTACTCTGAAGTATTTCCGTCACGGATATGACGTTGTAAAATATAAACTAACATAATGAAATCAAAGAAAAATTAGAAGAAAAAGTTCCGTCGCCGGGCGTCGAACCTACGACTTCTCGAGAGAGAGCTCCCGCAGCGCGCGGCGCGAAACCACTCGGCTACGGGAGCGTACGTTCCTCAGCTTGCTAACGGCAAGCTATTTATACACGCCATATACCGTTGGCGGTCCTCAGAGCTCCTCGACTTCAGCGCGTTTTCGTCATCACTAGCGAGATGGCGCGAAGGTGTCACGGAACGTGCGCTCTAAAGGTCGTCGCGCCTCTCGCTGGGATGAGCGTGCGCCTCCACGGGGCGTGGTCGCTCGTGCGCAGGGTTGCCGTTGGTGGCTACTTTGCGCCAAACTGGCTACTTTCTGACCCTGTCTGGCGACAAAAATTTCAGGTTGGCGCCATGGCTACTCTTTGGCTACTTTGCACTTCTATTTTGGCGCACTTACTGGCAATTTTTTCCGCATTATTTGACAATAAAACAGCAAGCAAGTTTAAAGAATAACTATTGTTTGCAAGTTTTTTTTGTCGTGTTGGCCTATGCGCGCAAATGTCCTTCCCCCGCCAGCGGGCTAGTGCGCACCGAGGCATCCAACGACCGTCCCTCTGACTTTTCAGACGGAGGAACGCGCGCATGTAAGGAAAAGCACACTTCTGGCGCCAGATCCTAACGCTGAAACAAAGCGCGTCAAAGAGATATCCGTAACAAAAATGGAGCTGGACTGTTCATCTTCGATCAGATTTCACAACTTGAAGCTGGTCTGGTGTTAATGTAACTTTGCACCAGTTAAGGTCTATGGCTTCAAGAAAGAAAAAAATTCCGCAGATCCCACGTACCTTGGAGGAGGAGGAGGAGGAGGAAGAAACTTTATTCAGAAAAAAAAAATAAATGCAGGCAGTTTGGTCGGGCCCTCAGAACAGGGCTCCGCTAGCACGAGCGGCTCGCTGGGCCTGGTCAAGCAGAGCTACTCGACTCTGCTTGTACTCGTCCGAAAGCCATACCTCCCACTGCCTGTGAAACATGTTTGGCTGCTGAGTTATGTGTGGGCTGTCGATGTGTGTGGGCCTCTGGGTGCACTCCCATGTTATGTGGCTGAGTGTTGGTCTGAACACCACGAACAGGTTTCTCTAAATCTTGCGGGATATATTCTACTTAGATGGTACAAATTGGGGAAACTGTTGGTTTGTATGCGTCTCCAATCCCTCCTTTGTTGACCGTCCAAGTCTTTATGTGGAAGGCCATATTCTTTTCGTTGCTCCCTTTGTTGGAGAAGGATGTCACGCGAATTGGGAATCGATGTTTTGCGAAGCATGCGGAGGGAAGGTGGCTGTATTGTAATTTTTAATTGAGCGAAACGTTACGAAATGACGCTAAAGATATGTACAAATGTTGTACGCAGAGGTATATATGTTTAACGGTCGCATATGTTTTGTATAACCAGTTGTTTACAGTTGCGTAACGATGCCAACAGCAACATGGGTATTAGCAACACCCGAAGCGGTAAGCTGATATGTAGCGCTTGTGCTCGCCAGGATGGTAGCCCCGGACAATGCAACATAAATCAACTTCAGTGAATGGCGCTTAACTACAACTGACGTTAACCCGGCGTGACGGCTGTATCATGGGGGCACATATGTAATATGTTTATAAAATTGGATGGCCTGCACTGCAACCACAATTGATGTTTAACGAACATTAGGGTCTATTTGAAAAGCAGGTCTGAGACCATGCGTGGCTCTGTGCTAGAATATTTAAGTGCCACGCAGAATGCTGGGGTTCGATTCCTGCTGGGACCCTGACATTTATTCATTGCATTCGTCGGGTCAACGCTGCCGATGTCAGCTTTTTCATAACGCTCTCGCGTTAAAATTACCAGTGTCTGCTCTCGCCGTTCCTGGGCACATATAAACTGTCAATTACCTGTGGCACATACCCGCATACCTCCGGCACATACCCGCCCGGGTATGCGCCACACGTGTCTGGCGGAAAGGGTATGACGACGTACGCAACGGGATTGTCACATTATTCGTGTCATGACCAGCGAGCCATATTCGTCTAACCATCTTACCCTCCCATACTAATTTTGGTTACCCCTAGTTAAGGGGGTTATCACGAGAGCACCCAGACGTAGGCGGCTAGATAGATAGATAGATGCGTAGATAGACACACTAAAAGTGCCTTCAGTGCGCAAAAAAATGCTTCGCATTAAAAAAAACAGCTTCTATGTTAAATGTTGCCACTGGGTTATTGGACCAAAATTACTTTTGCAAGTACTTATCTATTGTAGACAAACTTTAAACACGCGCCCTGAAAGTATAATAAATTATTAATTCATTCGCAACTTACTTGAGGCTTGGATACCAAACAAGTGGTAAAAATAATGTGCTGGTTATACTCCGTTTTTGCTTATTCAAAATCACATTATTTATTGTTGAATATAACAACTCTGCACATAACATCATTTTTTTTTTCTATTTGGCTTCAAATCTGGCGATAAAATTAATTGACATGGCTAGTTTGGCTACTTTTAGCTTGAGTTTTGGCTCTTTTTTCAAATCTACTCAACGGCAACCCTGCTCGTGCGCACGCGCTTATCTCCTGATCGGGGCATCCGGGCGCTTCGCACGCCTTGTGTTTCCACCGCAAGTTTGCTTTGAAGTTACAGCGGTTAAAGAGTGCACGAAGGTCTCTTCGTTCGCCGCAGCGGCCGCGTTTACGAATGGAGCGCGCTGCTTACACACGAAGTAATAATTGTGGCAGTTGTTCGCGCTCGTCCTGTGTATGCTTGTGCGTTCGTTTCGTGCGTCTTTGTGTTAGAGCAGCGCGTTTTAAATGTCGAGCTGTGACAGTTAGTTCCTGCTCGTCTTGTGTATGCTCATTTCGTGCGTCCTTTCTGCTTGATGTGCGCGCTGCATGTTTCGAGCTGCTTGCCGTTCTTCACGTCACATTACAATTTGTTGCTGCAGCATTCATTCCTTCTCCCTTGTGGCGAAACAATGCACAATAAACGCTCAACTACTTATGTGAATACACGTTTCACTTTCGTGTTATACCGATTCCTTTGACAGAGGGATCAGCCATGTTTTCAATTTATACGCAAGAACAGCACATATCAGGTTCTCACAGAAGCTGATCCTCCCTCGGAAAAATCCCGCATCCACCCCTGTGAGTTATGAAAGGTTAACAGACGCTTGTGTGTGGCACTTTCCTTATGAAACTTTTAAGAAAGGCTGTTCCGGCAGATGCGTGTTACATTGACCGTGGGTGTGCTACCATTGGTTACGCTTCATCGGTGCGCCTGGCTACCGTCATCGGTGCGCCTGGCCGTGTCGCGCGCTAAAGCCTCGTACTAACCATCCTACACTACACTCATAATAATCATAGCTACCAACTCTTTATTCGCTACACTTAAAACAGAGACAAATATTATAACCTAGCGCATGGCTTCATTCTCAACGACGACGGGCTTACATGTGACTCGGTGACAAACTTGTACTTTCTTCTCATTGTGACGCAGTTCTTAACACGTAATCGTTGTCAACGTGTAACTAGGAAATGCCGGTAACGTGTACAGGCCCTTACAGACTAATCTGACGTTTTTGTGCCCCGATTGCACACTATCAAAGCCGTAGTTATGTTGTAGTTACAGCGCGACAACGGTAAGAAGAAAAACACGGACAGGAAAGCGCGCTGACTTTCAACTGAATTTATTGAAGGTGCTCCGGCCGCTTTTATACAGGGTGCAATAAAAATTCAATAAATTCAGTTGAAAATCAGCGCTCTTTCCTGTCCGTGTTTTTCTTCTTACCGTTGTCGCGCTGTAACTACGATATAACTACGATGAACCAACTCGCCCAAACCAAGCTCTTGTTGGTATCAAAGCCGATACAAGCAAGAAGCTGTAGCAGCGACAGCAATACGATTCGGACACAAGCCTCCAACATGGCGCCGAATGGGTAGCTTCGCCAAACTTCCGACAGATGGCAGCAATTTTGCATAAGGTCTATAGCGACAAAAAAGACGAATGCAACACGAACAAACATCTGTAGTACCTTCAATGGTGGCACCTGTGACTAAATCGTGACGCGCAATTGCCGGAGTTATCAGACGAAGCCACGCTTTAGCAATGCTGCTCTTGCAGATAACACGGCATACCGAGGATCACATCACCGCGTTCGCTCAGCATCTCAAGAAGCCCTGCGGCCTCGGCCTCTCTTTTTTTGCTTAAAAGTGCTATTTGCGTTCACTTTTAGCTCCTTCGTTACCAAATGGAAGTTTTAGATGTGAAGCATCTTATGGCGAAGCTTAATCCGGTGGTGGTGGTGGTGTGCCGGCGTGACCACCCTTACTGCGCATGCGCAAACCCTTTAAAAAATAAAAATAAAAAAAACCTCCTCTCCCCTCTAGGCATCCCTCCCCACGGCAACCACACCCTCACTGCGCATGCGCCTCCCCTCCTCTCTCCCCCTCTTGCGCTCCCCCTCTCTCCTCTAGGCATCCCTGCCCGCGGCGTCCACACTCCCACTGCGCATGCGCGTCCCCCTCTCTCTCCTCTCCTACGCCCCCCCTCTCTCCTATAGGCATACCTGCCCGCGGCGTCTACACTCCCCACTGCGCATGCGCGTCCCCCCCTCTCCCCCTTCCTACGCTCCCCCCCCTCTCTCGCAGTCGTTGCGCCGTGCTCCCGACCGGGCTGCAGAAATTAGGCGCCTTTTCCTTCTTCGAACCACAACCACCACCCTCTCTCGCCTCGCGACGCCGACGCCGGCAGCGTCTGCTAGCGAGTTTCTTGGTTGACAAAACCGACTGCTCGCGCTGCACAACCGTTCACTGGCCACCCCGTACATATGGCAATGGATCTTGACCTCCAAGGTGGTGCCGGTGGGAGATTTCTCCTGTGCGTTGTTGAACAATAAAAATTCGCAGCGTGCGCGTTAACTAAAAGCGGGGTGCGGGTCTCTGTCTCCAGTCGGAGTATTCTGTCTTTCACTGCCCATTAGCAGCGATTGGCATGTTCCAGTAGGAAACACTGCTCCATCACTGCCTGCTTTGCGCCTCCCCAGTTTTCTCTCCTGCGCAACGCTGCGATGAGCGCCAGCGTCAACGCCGCCGCCAGTGTAAGCGTTAGCGCCCGCTGCTTCACATCTACACATGGTTCCCTTCAGCGGGAGATGGTGTAATTTTTTTCATATGCCACTTTGTAAAGTGCTCCAACACGCATTACAGCACACCTAATTATGCATAATGAAATGCTCTTTCGAAACAACTTAAGTTGTAGAGCAACAAAACTATTGCA
Organism: Rhipicephalus appendiculatus; assembly: GCA_030522465.1. Lineage (NCBI taxonomy): Eukaryota > Metazoa > Arthropoda > Arachnida > Ixodida > Ixodidae > Rhipicephalus > Rhipicephalus appendiculatus. The sequence continues at coordinate 8,294 of JALIZH010007285.1, forward strand.
GAATATAAAAAGATTTGAAAGTGTGTAATATTTTGTTGTCACCCAATAAACAGCAATAAAAACAGTGTATCTGCGAGAGCACTCAGAACAAAAAAAAATCAGAATGTACATTTTGGACATAAATGACCCAGGAACAGTATAAAAAAATCACGCCATATCCCCGAGGTGAATGATGATGAGTGGGCGAAGCTCGATCGTTTTCATCCATGGCAGAAAGAGAATGTGTGGTCTGGAACGCGCTTATACTTCATGGTCATCAGCGTCATCATCATCGTTATCACGTGTTGTGGGTACAATCCACTATACTGGAACGCGCTTATACTTAATCGTTATCACGTGTAGTGGGTACATTTCACTATACTGCGTCATCGTCATCTTTATCACGTGTAGTAGGTACATTCCACTATATTGGAACGCGCTTATACTTCATCGTTATCACGTGTAGTGGGTACATTTCACTATACTGCGTCATCGTCATCTTTATCACGTGGAGTGGGTGCATTCCACTACACGTGGCTACCTACCTACCTACCTACTACTACTACGACTACAGAGGAGGGACAGACCCGCACCCTAAGGAGTTTCGCCCCTAAAAATTACTCCAGAGAATGTTGCTAATAACATAGACAAAACATCTGAACCGAGGTACTGCTTCATTGCTCCTGCCATGCGGTGAAGCATTTCCTGGGTTTTCGTGACGCACAAGTGCATTGGAGCATTTTTCGCAGCTGGTGTACCAATATCGATGGATGCCCGTGATATCAACAATGCCTAAATAAATGAGACGTCCAATGAACATCACCAGTTCCTCTGGCGTCACTTATTTCCTTGAGCCGCCTCTCTCCGTATACACTGGCGTTCCAAAATATGCATCCAAGCATGTTTTCTTGTATTTTTGCATATAGTATCGAAAAAAATTGGGGGGACCCTTAATCTTCGCCTTTTAAGAGTTGAACGCGATAGCGATATGCTGTCCCGAGTGCCTACTTCAACCACTTAGTGCATACTTACTATGCACCCACTACGTGGTGTTAAGGGAATACGCGCAGTACGGTGTGTGCCTTTTGTAATGGGTGGCTTGCTTTAAACTACGAAATCGTTATGATAGTCACATATTCTGACGCGCGATGGCAATGTACGCTTGTACCACGCAATATTCCTGGGATATTACATGTTATATTGCGACGCCTATATAAAAAGGACGCTTGCGTTTGCGAAGCATGAAAGTTCTTTTCACTGCATTTTCAAGCAGAGGAAGTTATTTTCGCTGTATTTCCAAGCAGAAGCATGGCTGTGTGGTAGAACACCTGCTTGCCACGCAGGCGGCCCGGGTTCGGTCCTCACTCGGACCCGGAAATTTTTATTATTTATTTTATTTGCATCTTCCTTCATTTTTCGGTCACGGACAAGATGATGATTTTTCGCTCACAACCAACGACGCCGACGCCGACGCCAGAATTTCTGCGAAACGAGCTCTTCAACGCTATCGCGTTAAAAATCCACGCATATGGGCGAAGTGAATGCTGATGATGGGGCGAAGCAGTGTGCATCGGATCGTGAATTATCTCACAGCAGGAGACCATGGCGGCGGTGGGACCGCGCAGAGCGCGCGGCTTTATCAGCGACCCCTGTTTGCATTGTCAGTGTCCACCTCCTGGCAGCTTGCTGTGTTTTAACGCGAGAGCGTTAAAGAGCTCGTTTCGCAGAAATTCCGGCGTCGGCGTCGGCGTCGTTGGTTGTGAGCGAAAAATCATCATGTTGTCCGTGACCGAAAAATCATCATCTTGTCCGTGACCGAAAAATCGAGAAAGATGCAAATAAAATAAGTAATAAAAATTTTCGGGTCGAGTGAGGATCGAACCAGGGTCGTCTGCGTGGCAAGCAGGTGTTCTACCACACAGCCAGGCCTCTGCTTGGATATACTGTGAAAATAACTCTCTGCTTGGAAATGCAGTGAAAATAACTTCCATGCTTCGCAAACGCAAGCGTCCCTTTATATAGGCGTCGCAATATAACATGTAATATCCCAGGAATATTGCTTGGTACAAGCGTACATTGCCATCGGGCGTCAGAATATGTGACTATCATAACGATTCCATAGTTTAAAGCCAGCCACCCATTACAAACGGCACACACCTTACTGCGCGTATTCCCTTAACACACGTAGTGGGTGCATAGCAAGTTGGAAAACATTTCCCACATTTGCCGCACATAATGTCTCCTGGTTTAAACCATACTACCCATTACATAATATGCACTAAGTGATTGAAGCACGCAGTAGGGACGGGATATCGCTATCGCGTTGAACTCTTAAAGGTGAAGCTTAAGGGTCCCCCAATTTTTCAACTCCTGGGTAGCTTGTTGTTTACCATGCCGTTTTGCGGCTTTTATGGTGTTATGGCGTTCTATTTTGTTCTGGTTAACAGCCTTTTATTTTTTTCTTGCTAACCTTTGTTCTGTCATATCCATTGATTGATGGGTGGTTAAAATTCGGTGTTTTTACGGCATTGTGGCCTTTTATTTAGTTTGTTTTGGCTAACAGCCTTTTGATAACCTTTCTGTTCTTCACAGATGTTCAGTTTCGGTTACGGTTCTGTAGACTACAATGGCCGGACGGACATTGTGAGGCCTTAAGGCGCTTCGGCCCTAAAAACGAAATCGCGCGCAGGTATAAAACGTCTCGCACCCCTCCGTACTGCGGGCTGACATGTGCTTTGGCCGACCTTCTTGTGAAGAGAACCTTTGCAGCCGGCGCCAGTACATTGCACCCTAGCCGCGTGTGGGCCTTGCACATAACCAGAGTAGATCTAAGATTGCGTACCATGGTCAGCATCTACGCACGCGTGGCGCAGGAGACCACTTGAGGCCGTAAACGAAACCAACCCCTCAACTGCTGTGGATGTCGCAGGCTGACGCGAAAAATCGTCGCCGGTTGCAAGACAGTCTGTCTTGCAACCGGTATAGTGGTGCGGTTGCAAGACAGTTTCAAGCGGCGCGCGTTTCTCGCTGCGCAGGTGCGCACCCATGCGCGCCTTACGACGACGCCATGTTAGCTATTAGCGACACTGGATGCGGCCCTGTGTCTGATATAATAATAGAAGCGAAATCGAAGCTGCTACAAACTCGCTGTAAGGGCCACCTCCACGCGTTATACGTGCGACGGACCTACGGAAATAATTTTTCGTAGAAGAAATGTTCCCCAACTTCAAACAACAGCTCTGTATTGAAGAAGTGGCATAAATTTCAGGCAAATATTACCGCTGAACACGGTGAGATTGCGAAGCTGACACCGTAATTATATATTTGACTTCCAAGGGTTCTTTTGACTGCAGAACTTTGATGCTACTGAAACATAACCACAAGCGGTACGCTTTTCTCTTAAGTTCGTCAGCCAAGCGCATTATCCCAACAACACACGCACATTGCTTCGCGCAAAAGTCTCTCGCAAATCACTATGTAGCCCAAACGGGCTAATTCAAACTGATTTAGAATGTTCAGTGTATGGACTACCTACTAAAAGGTCCTAGATGCACGAGACACAATTTCAACGTGTCAAAGTCAACAATTCAAAGCATCGTTCACCTGTGATAGATTTGAATAGGCAAGGTAACGAAAGAGTTCAGAACTCTCACACCACTGTTCGAATTCAGCAGGGATGAAACTGTCCTTACACGCTCCGAAGTAATTTTTTAAGTGGTTAAGCTTCCTTTTAACACGAAAAAGGTCGATGCTGGGATCCACCAGGAGTTCGCTGACGAATCTCCGTCCCGGAAAAAGTTCAGTGAAACACAGATGAAAAAGGAAAACCAGACGAAAACTTTCGTTGATATCGCTGACATGGGAGTCGAAACCAGAACATTTCGGTCCGCGACGTGTCGGGCGCTCTAGCCACTGAACTAGCGACCCTCATGCATGAGGATTCGCAAACGCGCTTTATATCTCTCACAATTTCTCCCTTTGAGAGTGATCTTGGTTGTCATGGGGTGGTGTCGGCATTTGGAATCGGTCAAGTGAAGCCCTAGATCATGACACTACCGAGCGCCGACAATGAGCGATTCGGTGGTTTCCGCTTTCGCTGCAAAGAAAGACACGCCATCGGTAAGCGGGGGTGCGCTCGCGCATTCATGGCTCAAGCTACGAACTCTACCTGTCACGGTGCTGAAGTGCTGTGTGGTATATGCACGTGAATAGGCGCAGGCCTGTGTCCAGGCGTCGCCCTAAGGAGCGCACACCTTGGCGTTTCTCTGTTCCAATGATGACAGTCTCAATAGGTACATATCGCGTACCAGTGTTATGTGCTTCATGATGACATATTTGCGCTGTATTCAGAATGTGCTGTGTTCAGATGTATGTTAATTAGTTCAACTACCACAAGGATTAAATGATGATCTTTGACGTTAGTCGTCAGAAGGGAGATGTGCCACTGTGTTACATGTGCTGTAGCTGCCAAACACCATATACATTGTGCAGATTCTCATGCATCAATGTTCAATAAACAATCAGCTTTTCAAGACACGGTTCACTTTCGTGATGTACCGATTCATATGAGCTCATTTTTTTATCTTTTTGCATCCATCGCAATTTTTAGCTCACAAACAACGCCACCGACGCCAGCCTTTTTTACAGCACGGACTCCATAACGCTATCTCATTAAGGTTTACGAACCATCGTATCGGTATTCCTGGGTTGATCTAGACTGTGAATCACTTGTGGGGCACGCCCGTTTTTCTGAGCCGGAGTATTTTTTGTGTGCCATATGATTGCGAAGTGGCAGTGCGGGCAAGGAGGGGATGGTCGTAGTCCCTGGGTTGTGGCGAACGCGAGAGTCAGTGGACCAACCGTCGATGACAACAAAACTAACTTATAAAACGAATCTGCGCTCAGCAATTCTTCCTGGTGTACGCTGGAGGGGTGACCAAGACGGATGAACGTGCGCTGCCTGGCCGTGTAGCTAGCCCTTTCAGCCCAGGCGGTGTCACATGACACCACTAAAAACCATTTTGCCACCATCACCAACCATGTCCTAATAATGATATGTGGGGTTTTACGTCCCAAAACCACGATATGATTATCAGCCTGAAACGGCAAAACAGCGCGGTAAAAACGACGACGGAGGAAGGAACGAACACACACACGAAGCGCTGTGTGTGTGTTCGTTCCTTCCTCCGTCGTCGTTTTTACCGCGCTGTTTTACCGTTTCAGTATGTTCCACCAACTAGCCGACAAGTTGACCTTATGATTATCAGAGATGGCGCAGTGGAGGGCTCCGGAAATTTTGAACATCTGGTAATATTTAACATGCTCTGCACAGTACACGGGCCTCTACCATTTTGCCTCCATGGAAATGCGACCGCCGGGGCCGGGAGCGAAACCGCGAACTTCGGGTCAGCAGCCGAGCCCCCCTAGCTACTTATCCACCGAGGCGGACAAAACCATATCCGCACTATCACAAACCATTTGCCCTACCAACTCCGAAACGAAACCAAAACTGATCATTCTTGGGGGAGCATTTTCTCAATGATCCGCACAGCGATCGACAATACCTTTGTGGCACTTTTGCGGAGCTGGTAGTCAAAAAAAAAAAAAAAAGAAGACGCCTCACCGAAGTTATGGGTGACGCCAAGGCGGGTAAGTTGAGACGGGTAAGCGCAGCTTTCGGGACCTAGTCCCGATGTTGTTTCAACGACTTCCACCGTGTCGAATAAGACGGATCAGAATTTGTGTAACATAATGAGTAGCAGGAATAAAGAAGCAATTTTTTCTCATTTTACTACTACTGAACCTCCATGGCCTAATTTGACATCATGTATGTAAATCCACAAATAATTGCACCACTGGTTCAATTTTCTGTTTGCGGCCTTCTGTGGTCATAAGCATTAGGAAAACACACACAAATGTCCTCTGGCAGAAGTAAAAACGTGCTGGGTGGATCGGGCTAGATAGACACTTCACAAAACGCATCTGTCTACCTTCGACTATCCATGAAATTTCGCTATTTCCTGTAGACACTACGTTCAGAAATATTTACCTGCAATCTCAACGCTCCCGATTTTCCGTGGGATTCGGTTTGCGTTAACATCAATTATGTGGACGTGTTTTACTCTGGATATTGCGCCAGTTTTAACGCGATAACGTTAAAGAGCTCGTTTCGCTGAAATTCCGGCGTCGTCATCAGTTTCGGCGGCGGCGTCGTTGGTTGTGAGCGAAAAATCATGATCCTGTCCGTGACCGAAAAAAATTGAAAGATGCAAATAAAATAAATAATAAAAAGTTCCGGGTCCGAGTGAGGATCGCACCCACGCTGTCTGCGTGGCAAGCAGGTGTTCTACCACACAGCCATGCTTCTGCTAGGATTTACATTGAAAATAACTTCCTCTGCTTGGAAATGCAGTGAAAATAACTTTTATGCTCTGCAAACACACGCGTCCTGTATACAGGCGTCACAATACAACATGTAATATCCCAGTAATATTGCGTGGTACAAGCCTACATTGCCATCGGGCGTTAGAACATGTGAATATCATAATGGCATCGTGGTTCAAAGCTGGCCACCCATTACAAAAGGCACACATTTTACAGCGCGTATTCCCTTAAGACCACGTAGTGGTGCATAGCAACTTCGAAAACATTTCCCGCTCATAATTGCGCGTAGTGTAAAGAATGCTACCCATTACATAGTATGCACTAAGTGATTGAAGTATACGCACTAGCGGCAGGATATCGCTATCGCGTTCAACTCTTAAAGGCGAAGCTTAAGGGTCACCCAATTTTTCTTGTTCTATTTATGTTTTTTTGCTTGTTTACTTTTTGTAGAAGTATATTGGACAATATATTGTTAATTCGAACGCTCACATCTCTCTCCTTGATGAAACCATAACATCGAGTTGTTTATTCAACCGAACCTGTGTCAGGTATTCGGATATGCGCCACACGTGACTCAAGGAAGGGGTTTCATTGTGTACGCGACAACTATGCCACGCGATACCTGTCGTAACCTGTTAATCCTATCTGTGATAAAGTAATATCCTCCGATGTTAGTTTCGCTATATTCTCAAGTGAGGAGACGAGAACGAGTGTGCCCGAACGTAGGTGGCCAGATAGATAGATAGATAGATAGATAGATAGATAGATAGATAGATAGATAGATAGATAGATAGATAGATAGATAGATAGATAGATAGATAGATAGATAGATAGATAGAAAAATGGTGAAAATGCCTTTGCTCCAGCAAGAAATGTTTCTCACTTGATACCTGTTCTGCAACGTTGCAGTGATGTCAAAGCAAATGTTCAGAAGCAAAACAAATCCCATGCGGGTGTTGCGAACGAACAGACCGAAGAGCCACGACGGCTAGAACCGTTTATTCAGATGATTAGAACGTGAATAACATGATGATGATAGGTCTTCCTTTTCTTTTAATTCTTCGTCGTCTTCTCCTTTGTCTTCCTGTTTCTACAGCGGGCAAGCTCATTAAGGCAGCTTGGAAAGAAATAAAATATGTTGGCCGAAAGGAGTCCGACTAAACAAGTGTATTCTCGCGTGGTTGTGACGATGAAGCCAGCAGAACTCCAACAGGCAAGGATGAAACACGTTATTTGGGCGAAATTGTGCCAAGAAAAGAAGCTACACACTCAATTGACCAATAGCGTCGAGAACAATCGTCTGCCGTCGGTTATCTGATTAGCGGTACGGCACGTCGACATTTATAGATATGGCATCGAAGATTCTAGTCCTGTCAATCATGGGTGGTGGCCGCGTTATTCCCGAAACAAACTCTACTATTCGCGTTGCGCACTGAGGCTTACAAGAACAATCTAAAATGATCGGGAATGTTCCGAATTCTGGCGTGGCGCGCGCAATGCCGTGCTCACACGTGTAACGGTCGGTTATATGGAAGCAGAAAACAAAGTGCGCGTGGTATTGTTCTCCTCCGAAAGGCATCATCTCAATGCGCAAGACAGCACAAGAAAATAGAAAAAAAAAAACGTGCATACACAAAGAAAGAACAATTATAAATACACCAAAAGGTAACGTCCTCGGGTTCACCAACGCGTATGAAACGGTTTAAGGCGCACGACATAGATATATTCAGGTCGGGCGTGGCGCTTCTGAGCACGTCCGGGATAACCTCTTAGTGAAGAGCGCCGAGATATCGAAGTACCATGTATGGCCCCAAAGTATCACTGAGGTTTTCTACTGAGGCCACGTCGGCGTATCGGCATCGAGATCCCAACACGGTCGCCTTTCTGGTATTCTAGACGGTGTCGTCGAAGGTTGTAACGACGGCTGCCATTATTTTGCTGGCTCTAGATGCGCGTACGGGCGAGTTGCCTGGCTTCTT
>JALIZH010007288.1:0-70714 GCA_030522465.1 Rhipicephalus appendiculatus
TTTTAAAGCAGGAACGCTAGAATATATTTTATGCTTTGTAATGGGCCTTATCTAGGGTCCGTACCGCGTATTTTAGCAGCTGAGCTGCTTATGCCGGGCCGGAAAAGTTTTGTAGTGCGCGGACAACCACAGCTGGGTATGCGCCACAACAATTGGGCAAGCCCCATCACCCAGTACAGCACGTGCGAGCGTTAAACGAAAACACTGCTCGGCAAAGTGTAGCCCGTGAAACACATGAAAGAGAGAGAGAAAAAGAAAGAGATAAAAAGAAACATAACCTAGAAAATAGAGAGAAAGAAAGAGAAAAATAGAGAGCAGTAAAAGGAATAAAGACATGAAAAGATAGGAAGACAGAGAAGGAGAAACGAAAAATAGATAGGAAATGCCAGGAAGCAAGGCTGAAAGAGAAAAAGCAAGGCAAGACAGAGAATGAAATCAAGATTTAAAGATGGAGAAAGATAAAGAAATAGATAAAAAAAAGAAAGAAAGAAATAGAAAGTGAGCAATTGAAAACAACAGGTACGAATAAACAGATACAAGAAAGAGAGCGAATAAGAAGAAAGAAAGAAAAATAAAAGAGCGACAAGGAAAGCCACCCATCTCCGCTCCACCTTCACGCTTGGCAACACTAGGGCGAAACTGCCATAACTTTTCACGACGTTCCAACCGAGCCAAACGAAACCTAGTTTTCCACGTGGCATTTCTTTAAAAGGACTACACCTTTGCACATCACTCTCCATTCCTGTCGGTGTAAAAAAAAATATGGGCTTCAACGTCGAGTGCACCTACATGCCTGTCAGAAAGCAATGTATACTGGACAAAGTCGCACTTTATGACCTCGGCACGAGTTTTGCGAACGCGAAAATAGACCAATTACTCCAATCGTGACATGCCTTGACGCACCGTAAAAGAGCTTGCTTGGCCATGAACGCGTACGTGCCTATGTCCCTTTGGCAACCTGACATATTACGGTAAAGAGCAACATATGGTAGGCATGCGTAAGGCAGATTTTTCACGCTTAAAAACAGCGCGAAATGATAAACGGGCAAGATGCACATAGCACTAACGGAAATCGCGCAGATTTTTCAGGACGATCAGTCATCAGTCCCAGCCAACACTGTACATGCGCAGTCCGAGGTTGTAACTGCAACTATGCTCTTTATGCAACTACAAGCTTAGGACTCGAGGTTCTATGCAGCCAACACACACAGGAAAATCCGGGCAAAATTGAAGCATCGCACTACACAGCGCGCATTTTCCCAGGAGAATTGAACACCGCATTCTTGATGCACATGGGACCGCATTGTAACATATTAAATATTCAGGAAAACTACGCGACTTCTAATGCGAAACTGCGAGTTTACCAGAATGTTCCAGTAGGTCTCGGCTGTACGGAAACGGGAATCTTTTTTGATAGCGATATTTCTTTCTTCAGACATCATTTCTTTTCGCTTATTTCCCAATCAGTTATGGCTGGCCCCCGTTTCCACAGGCCAGAGATGGCGATAAGTGCACATGTCCCAAATCCTGGTCATGACCACTGGGGGGTTTCGTTGTATTTGTATAGTTACATTTAATGAAAGCCGCTGCGCTTCACAGCTTCCGTTATTATCGGTGTCTTTTCGTTTAGCGCCGTAATTTGAAGTACAACACCTGAGTCTTGTATATGAAGTGCATATTTGCTGCTGCTATTCCGGTGGTGAAAACTTACGCGGTTTATGCGTCACAACAGTCGGTAGTTCGTGAGAGGCTCATTCGTGTATTAGGATCCTGAAAGAGTGAATCTGATTCCTTGCAGTCTGTGGTTCGCTTGTCTTGCGAAGGAAGGGCGCTACTGCTGGATACGCTTGCACAGGGTGGCGCTGCGCATTGTTCTGTGGCTGTATTTTACGGTGTGGTAAGGAACATGAGATAGCTTTGCGGGCCATGCGCCACTGAGTTTATGTTATAAGTGAGCTTTAAAGAAGTACCATTGAGGTACAGGTATTCGAATGCCCTTTTTGCCTGTTTTGATGGAATCGCACTAATATGAGAGAATGTTTTGGTAAAGTACATACTCTTAGACAATGCTCTACAGATATTGCCTCAATGTCGCTTTCTTCTTTATGTGGTGGCGCCAGCTACTAGACCTACACTACCGTATCGAATTCTACTGGTCGTTGGAATAGTAATTACTTAGGCACTCCAACCCAAAAGTGTTTTTCACCATCGCCTAGATGAACCTCATGAGGTCCAAGCGTGAGAGGTCATCTTCTAGCGTCGTATTCGCTCCTATATCTTCCCGTGTGGTACAGAGCGGGGAATGGGTTGGAATTGAATTAAGTGGGCCTCAAGTCAGTCACCTCAGTAACTTCATTTCCATATCAGGACGACTAATAAACATGCCCATAACGACAGCTGTATCGAATGACTGTTTCAGGCGATTATTTGGGTCATCACACGTTCATTCTGTGTAAATAAAGTGATATTGTGCGTCGAGATATGGGTTATAAAAACTAAAACGAGACGTTCATCGATCTGTCAGGCGTGGAATGAAATAGCTTTGATCGGTGAGAGAAAGAGTACAGACAAAGAGAAAGAAAGGAATAGAAAGAAGGAGAAAGAGAAAAAGTCTACGGAAAAAAGTCTTCTCAGCGAGACGGAATTCGACGCCGTGCACCCACTATCCGAAGGCGAGCGTAGTAACCAGTCGGCTAACCATGCATGCTACCTGAGCACAACACAGAATTAATTTTGTAACGCGCTGCCACGTATGACATGGACCGAGAAAAAACGAGAGAAAACGCAGGATGATGGACAGACTTTTGTACGAGAAAGGAGGAACACGAAAATCCATATCCATAAATATGTCCCTTGTATCCGTAATTTCTCACATATAATTAAGAAATTAATGTCGAAGTATGACGTACGCGTTGTTTTTCTCAGCGCCGAACAAGCTCAAAGGGCTTTGAAAAAGAGTCAATAAATGTGAAAGCGCAAGGAAGGCAATGAGCTGCAGTGTTCAACACAAAAACAAATTCTTCGTGTCTCATTTTGCCCCGCCTTACCCCTAAGTGCATGGCGACGTTTCACGATACGAAAGTTTTGGCGCGCTCTTCCGGTCAGACAGAGAGGGAAATTGCCAAAACGTTTCATATGCACATCATCGATCGGTGCGTTTGCACTCCTTCGATCGCCCTCCCTAAAAAAGAAATTAACTTTTTGAAGGCAACCGTGTTACCACGTACATAACTCATGAAACGTGTCGGTGACATTGTTTGACACCCTGATATGGCCTTTTTAATTGATGTCGAGCGGTTGCAGAAATATTTAAACACACGCACGAAGGAAATAAAAACAAAGGGACTGCTGAATAACAACTGGCGTTTTGTTGAAACCCTCTCCAGAATATATAGGTGCGACTATTTACAGTTAAAACCTTGTGGTCAAACATTACGAGGCTTAAACAAGATGACAAAGAGTTGGGCACTTGTCATGAAGGTACTCGATTTCTTTCCGTGGCAGCACAACTGATGGAGCGCTGTTAGTCTGTCCCTTTCATATTTATTTTTCATATTTTCATATTTTTCATATTTCCTATTTCATATGTTCTGCAGAAGGGTTTCAATAAAACGCCAGGTGATAGTCAGCTGTGACTTCGCGTTTCTTTCCTCCGTCCGCGCGTTTAAATATTGCTGCAACCACTCGGCATGGAAAATCACCGACCAGCCCAGTTGTAAACCATTCTAATGTTTCTTTTTATTTGTCTATCATTTTTTATTACTGAATTTTCTCCTCATTTTCGCGTTCCTCCTTTATTTCTTGTACGTAAGTCTCTCCATTCTCGAAATAATGTAGTTCCTAGCTTGCACATCCCCCTGTGTTGTCTCTCGTTTTCTTCTCGGTTCACATCAAACATGGCCGCGCTTTACACGATGAATACATACCAATTAGCCCCTGTTGCAGCCTTACTAGCACAACATATCCTTGTGCACTTAGCATAGAAAGGTGGGAAAGGGAAGTGATAGTGAGTAGGAGAGATGTGAGAACAGGGTGAAGAGATGGGAAAGGGGCAGAGGACGGAATAAAGCATAACGTTGAAACAAATAAAAAGAGGAAAAAAGAGAGAAAGAAAGGAAAGAATAACAAGAAGAGGAAGAAAGAGAGTAAGAGATAGTAAAAGAAAGATTAAAATCGATAGCCAAACGATAGTCGATCACTACCTAATAAATTTCGGGAAACTGCTGATAAATGGCCTCAAAATACACGGCAATTGAAGCCATAGCGCTGATAAGACAGTGACCACAGAAAGAGGACGGTCACTCGCGCTATGGCTTCAATGAACGTAACAAACCAACTAGCCCAATAGTCTGTTCTCTTGGATGCTCGGCAAAGCATAGTGTCAGCGAATTGATGACTATTCGATAAATATACAAAGATCGGATCAATAACCAACACATTTCTGGAAATAACTAGCTTGGCAATGAAGACATACCAATTATTCCCAAGGCAAATCGAGTGCTAATCATTAACTCTGTCTTGGCTACATTGCACCGCGAAAAAAAATTCGGGGACCCTAATTTTCGCCTTTAAGAGTTGGACGCGATAGCGATATCCTGTCCCGAGTGCGTACTTCAACCACATATACTCCGTTTCAAACATCAGGTGCAACGCTATGGAAGCTATGCAAGAAGTTCGGTCAGCAAAACGTATCCCTCAGCGCGTCTCGTGGTCGGCTTTTGTCGCTGTAAACGCTCGCGCGAGCCGAGCGTTTACAACGTTTTTTTTTTACTTCTAAGGTAAGAAAGATGCTGATTTAACAATGGAGCCTAAAAACGAAAAGAAAAATCTATTTTGGGAAGTAACAACGTTGAACTATTTCTGCATGCGAACGCATCGACTGCAAGAAGTCCCACAGCGTTGCACCTGATGTGTGAAACGGAGTATAGGGCAAACTTGCTATGCACCCACTACGTGGTGTTAAGGGCATACGCGCAGTAAGGTGTGTGCCTTTTGTAATGGGTGGCCGGCTTTAAACTACGAAATCGTTAGGATAGTCACATGTTCTGACGCCCGATGGCACTTGTACGCTTGTACCACGCAAAATTACTGGGATATTACATGTTATATCGCGACGCCTATATAAAGGACGCTTGCGTTTGCGAAGCATGAACGTTATTTTCACTGCATCACCAATAAGAGGAAGGTATTTTCACTGTATTTCCATGCAGATGCATGGCTGTGTGGTAGAACACCTGCTTTCCCCGCAGACGGCCTGGGTTCGGATACTCATTCGGACCCGGAAATTTTTATTATTTATTTTTTTAGGAGCGAAGCTCCTTAGGCCGGCACCCCGCCGTCGCCGTCGCCGTTGCAGCTCCCTGGCATGGTGCCAGCTGTGGCGTCTCCCCCTCACGCGGGAGGATATATGGGCTTTATTAGCGCTGGGACGCTGATGGCATCCTGCACGATTCGCAAAGCGCGAAAATTAGGAGGAGGAGGAGGAGAGGGTGAGGAAAGGAAAAGACGCAATTTTGCAGCCCTTAGTTGGGAGCATGGCTCGGCGCCTGTAGGGGAATGGGGAGAGGGCGTTAAAGATGTGGCAAAGAGAGTAGAAGAAGAGAGAGAAAAAAAAAGAAAGAAATGGCGTCCATGACCGAAGACGCGGCCGGCGGCTATTATAGCCGGTTGTCCAGTCCATTGTCCCCAAGGAAGCGAAGAACCGCCTTGAAGACCTGGGTGTGGTGCCGTGCAGGGAAGAGGAGGTCCCTCTGTGTAGCCGCGGGTAGACCCTGGCGACGGAGTGTGGCGAGCAAGGTGGCTCGTTGTGGTCGAAGCGCTGATCATACACACAACAGGGGTGCTCAATGGTTTTGTCCGCCCCGCACGCACTGCACGCAGGGGACGAGGCTCTGCCAAGCCGATGACTCCAGGCCGCAAGGCGAGAATACGAACGCATGCGAAAGGAAGGCAGATTAGTCCCCCTCTTTCTTCGACTCTGCCCTCTCCCCTCAAACCGGCGAACGCGCGAAACCATCGCTTCACCCTGTCGTCCGCCCAGTGGTTGGTCCGTTGCCTGGACTATGGCCGCTGCCTGGACAATGAAACGGCGCTCGCGCCAAACGGCGCGTGCGTCCCATTCCTAAGGAGCTTCGCTCATCGGTTGTATTCGTACACAGAACAACTGCTAGTTTTTTCCATCTTTCTCGATTTTTCGGTCACGGACAAGATGATGATTTTTCGCTCACAGCCAACGACGCCGACGCCGGAATTTCTGCGAAACGAGCTCTTTACGCTATTGGCGTTAAAATTCCCGCCTCTGCATAACCTTCCGATCGACTGCGTAAACTTCGGAAAGGCACAGGTGGTGTGTTTGAGCGGCTGCGCGTGCGCTCCGTCCTAGCCGCTTTCTAGTTCTCCTTGCAGTCGGTGCAGCTGCGTAGGCGGAGCTAAAGCAAATATTGTCAGGGTCGGTATAAAACAGTGGTGCACTGACGAGAAAGAGCAAATAAACAGAAACAAGAAAGGCCGCCCAACATTGCTCTTCATTCAGGGAGTGCATCGGAAGGTTAGCAATGGCGGTAATTTTCGCGCGCTTTTTCGCTGTGCTATGCAGCCAAGGGCCCAGCTCTTGGAATGTTATACAGTAAACGCCGTTTAATTCGGACTTCTCGGGACCGGAAAAAAAATGTGCGAATGAACCAAACTATGAATTAGCGAAAGTTTCAAGAAAACAACAAATAAATCTCTGTTGCATTAATACATTTTCAGTTTTTGATTTATAAGTAAATCCCGCACTTCTTTTACCCAATCCCAGTGCAAAAGCCATCAATTTTCGTCGTTGTCCGCCACGGTGAAACAGTGGCTACGGTGCTCTGCTCCTGAACCCAAAGGTCGCCCGTTCGATCACTGCCGTGGCAGTTGCATTTCGATGGAGGCGAAATGGTAGAGGCCCGTGTACTGTGCGATTTCAGTGCACGTTAAAGAACACCTGATGGTCACCTGAAATGAACACCTGAAATTTTGGAGCCCTCCACTACGGCGTCTCTCATAATCATATCGTGGTTTTGGGACGTAAAATCCCCAGATATTATTATTATTATTATTATTATTATTATTATTATTATTATTATTATTATTATCATTATTACTACTACTATCAATTTTCTTCATCATCCGACTTCCGTTCACCTTGCGAGCCCTGCGCTAGACCCCCGTGGTTAAGTATCACAAAACGTGCTCAGCACTCCTCCCTTATTTCATACCGCCATCACCGATACCACTAAGCACGTTTATTTGGCGGATAACATGACCAGCACCTTGACAGTTCGCCAATTGTGATATAGCCAAGCTAGCCACTCTAATGTCACGAGCGAGTTTTGTGTCACCATGCCGACCACGGCCTGAAAGCTCGTCATCTTGACCAGCTTTCGGCATGTTTGTATTGTTCGATATCACGCGCGCGCATACGATCAAATTAAAACGTAGCTGCTGAGTACCAGAGACGCATATGGACAAAACCGTGGTCACTGAGAGATTCAGATAGCGTCGAGGACAGCGCCGCCTCGTTTCGGTTGCCTACAAAGGCTGTTTTCGCTCCTTTCCGTCGCACATTTACGGCGCTTCGCACTCGGCGCGCTCCGAGTATCGTCCGAATTTACGGAATTTCCTAATTAACGAGCTTTTACTATATATATATATATATATATATATATATATATATATATATATATATATATATATATATATATATATATATATATATATATATATATATATATATATAGCCCTACCTTATTACACCCTATTGCGAAAACCAGCGCCGTTACAGCACCGCCAGCGTGGTACCACTACGTATTCTGCCACTGGATCACACTGGGGCGCTGGCTTGGCCGCTGTGGCTGTGAAGCTGGCATGGACGGGGAAGCGCTGGAAACGCTGGAATCTTTTGTGGAGTGCTCTGGCGCACACTGGAGCCTGCACTGTCTCTGCCAGGGGCGCCCTTTGATTTCTGTAGTGTGTGCGGCGAAATGTGTCGCCATAGTTGGATATAGAATGTTTGATTCGATGGTACCGGTAGATGCTGTCCCAACAGGTCCGAAACATGTCTCACAATTTCTAGTTCGGCAGAGAAAAGGAACGATAAGCGCAAGACCTTCCTAATTTATGTGGTTTGCGAAATAACTGTAATTTTTAATGTCTGCCTTTAGAATGTGGAGGAAAAATGTGTTCATAACACAACACAGTAAATGCTGATTATTTTTGCTTTCTAGCACGCTTCGTTATTCACGAACGCAGAGTCAACAATGGCGTTAATTCTTGCGGAGCACGTAGCAGCAATGAATGCATGTTTTCAGCATGCCCCGCAGATATACCTCTTAGGGATCATTGAGGTGTTGTTTTAATTATTCCATCTTGCAGTGTTTATAAGGCTGGATGCGTCGGTCCTAAGAGAAACAGCAAATCATTACATCGCCACACACTTGGCGAGAAGTAAGTGAGCTCTGGCTTAGGAACATCCCCCCAACGGAGGCTTCAGAAATAGTCATCTTTTGTTATCGCCACACCGGAAACGAGTCTTTGATAATCCTTGCCCTTCCATTTACTTCAGCTACGCTTTCGGTAACAGAGAGGTTCCGAAGCTAAAATGCAGAAACCTCAACCATCGCAACTTAGCTGCGACGAGATCAGGTACTACCCAGTGCGACTCCCTGCGAGCGTTATGCCTAGCATGCAGGTTACGTCCGTCTACGTGTTACCGGCGCTTTACACTTTAAGCACCCGCAATGCCAACATTTAAGGACCACTGTAAAACACATTTTGGACATCCGTTAACCTAAATGAACCATTTTAGATGTGAAGCATCTTATGGCGAAGCTTAATCCGGTGGTGGTGGTGGTGGTGGTGTGCCGCGTGCCCACCCTTACTGCGCATGCGCAAACCCTTTAAAAAAACAAAAAAAAAACTCCTCTCCCCCTCTCTCTCCTCTAGGCATCCCTCCCCGCGGCAACCACACCCTCACTGCGCATGCGCCTCCCCTCCTCTCTCCCCTCTTACACTCATCCCTCTCTCCTCTAGGCACCCCTGCGCGCGGCGTCTACACTCCCACTGCGCATGCGCGTCCCCCCCTCTCTCTCCTCTCCTACTCTCCCCGCTCTCTCCTCTACGCATCCCTGCCCACGGCGTTCACACTCCCACTGCGCATGCGTGTCACTCCCTCTCTCTCCTCTCCTACGCTCCCCCCCTTTCTCGACTCGCGACGCCGACGCAGGCAGCGTCTGCTAGCGAGTTTCTTGGTTGAAAAAACCGACTGCTCGCGCTGCACAACCATTCACTGGCCACTCCGTATATATGGCAATGGATCTTGACCTCAAGGTGGTGCCGGTGGGAGATTTCTCCTGTGCGTTGTTGAACAATATAAATTCGCAGCGTGCGCGTTAACTAAAAGCGGAGTGCGGGTCTCTGTGTCCAGTCGGAGTCTTCTGTCTCTCATTGCCCATTAGCAGCGATTGGCATGTTCCAGTAGGAAACACTGCTCCATCACTGCCTGCTTTGCGCCTCCCCAGTTTTCTCTCCTGCGCAACGCTGCGATGAGCGCCAGCGTCAACGCCACCGCCAGTGTAAGCGTTAGCGCCCGCTGCTTCACATCTACACATGGTTCCCTTTAGCGGGAGATGGTGTAATTTTTTGCTTCAGATGGTGTACGCACAAGTGGCGATGCGCTTTCAGCAACGCACGCAGGCTGCCGAAAGCTACCGGCAGCACTCACCAGTACTACTCTGACTCATATGCAAGAACACATACTTGTCACTTGGTAATTTGGCACGCCTTACTGATCTAACACACTGGCATATGTTTTTCAGCGCAATGTATGTGTATTTTGCCGAGCTATTTTTTGTAGTTGTAGGGATCGAAAGAACTGCAAATCAGTACATCGGCACGCCCGCTGTACTGGCATATATTAGCTTGCGCAAGAACAGCACTCAGTATTCAATCATAAACGCACGTATTAATCGAATTATTAATCATAAATCCCCTGTACATGTTCACGAGTAGCAAGAAACGGCTATTAAAAATTGGCAGTAAGATTTGGCAAACTGTGCCTGCTCCTAGGTCCATTTAATATTTATCGGAGTTGAGATGTGAATTCTTTGAGAAACTTTGCGCTCTTGCCATTATTCGCATGCCCTTCGGTGCGGGAAGCTGTTCCTTTGTGTTTATCAAAGACGCAAGTGTTATTTAGAAAGGACGAACGCGTCTATATTAACTGTGCGACATCGAAAGATGAAGCCGAATGGTGTCTTCATTTGTGAAATAGTCGCTTTACAAAGCGGCGCGCATGTTCCGGCATGGCGTAGTGACAAAGCACTAGGTTGGGGATCAAAAAGGTGGCGAGTTCAAATCCTTCGGGTGTGCACTTTTATTCATATTGAGTGTTCGTTTCTTTTTTTGTTGCATTAGTGGATTCAGTACGACTTCTTTTGCTAATATATTTATTTATGACAGGTAGGCACCGCCATTTCAACGCTGTAGAGCCGTTTTGCGCTGGAGTACCCAGCGCTTCCCAGTAAAACGGCGCTCAGTGTCCAGTATCCAGCGCGATGCTGGGCTCATAATCCGGCATGGCATTGAACGCCGGTACCCAGTGGCGCTTGGTTTCATTTTTCAGATTTGGTGTATACTTTTTCTAATTAATTTCTGCGGTATTTGTTTCATGATTGACTGTACTGTTTCATGTCTTACTTGTTCTTTTTTCCTTTTTTTGTGGTTTATTCATTTTTATGTAAACCTGAAATTCTCATGCAGTGAACTGTTTTTTTTTCCTCTTTTCCTGAAGTTTGCAGGTCATTGTCCACATACATTGAAATCTGTGCTCCGCAGATTTCCGATGCCAAGGAAAAAGGGGTAGGAGCCTTGTCAAGCTGCTAACATATCAGCTTTTTGCTCTCGTCCTCGCATTGTCTTTCCGCAAGTTTTGTTACCGATGTGTGTATATATATATATATATATATATATATATATATATATATATATATATATATATATATATATATATATATATATATATATATATGGGTCATTCCATATCAAGTGTACCAGGTCAATTTTCGACCGTCTCCGATCCTGCTGAAAAAAATTGTCGAGGTATACGTGAATGTGATAAGCAGTTATTGAGGTGCTATTTTTCGCAAAAAAGAATTTGTGTTGCCTAGAGGGCGCTTCGAACTTTGGGCACCCTAGTGAAACTGTGTCGCGCTAAATAATTTGTATAAAATTACCGGTCAGAGCAATTACTACGAAACAATTTTTTTCCAGAATTTTAAGACGCTGATCTTTCATGACGATAATAGTTTATTCATTTTTTGTCTTAACTTTCTTTATTTTTTGGCCTTGGCAAAAAATTGCAAAATGCTGCATGTTTAGCGTATTTTATAAAAAGCACATATTTTCTCGCGAGTAATATGTGTTTCATGGGTTCCTATAATATATGATGAAAATACGTCGGGAGCGTATGAAGCACAAACATTGCCACAATATTGTGACAAAGTTGGAAAAATTGGCATTTTGACTCATTGTGAGGCTTCATTTTCTCAATGTAGCGGTCCAAGTAAAAATATGGCTTATATATTGTTGCACAGTATGCTTTGTTGGTAAGACATACAGAATGTTTCAAAAGAGTAGTTTTTGTTTTAGGGAGGAAAAAATTTTCCAACTGAACAACTGCAAGGTAGTAGAAAGTTTGCCTTTGCCTTGCCTTCACTGCCTAGCACGTCAGCGCAAGATTCTAGCGGGAGCTTTTCGGTGGCGAATAATGCAAGTCATACAACAACTTGTCACTTATTTTGGCAATAATGCCGTACAGAACGTCAAAAAGGGCAATAGTGCTAATTTTATGGAACCATATCTTCCCCCCTTGGACCGTATACAGGGCAGGTTATATTCAACCGCTTCATAGTCCCAAGGGGCAGAATTATAATGTAGTCGATGGCCCGCAGTACAGTATTGAAGCGTTGTGTTTGGATTCTGATAATTAATGCACATGGTATTAATAATAATTAACGACATAATTAAGGTATATTTTGCTTAAGGTGTTTATATGATGTATCAGGTACAGGCCCATGCGTGATCTTACCAC
This sequence comes from Rhipicephalus appendiculatus, assembly GCA_030522465.1. Classification (NCBI taxonomy): domain Eukaryota; kingdom Metazoa; phylum Arthropoda; class Arachnida; order Ixodida; family Ixodidae; genus Rhipicephalus; species Rhipicephalus appendiculatus. The sequence goes on from JALIZH010007288.1 coordinate 12,116, forward strand.
TGCTTTGCATGATGAAATTATGTACTCTAAGTGTACACGTTGGAGATGATTCGATATCGTGCTTATATATGACACTTAATGCGCCATTTACAGTTGCGATTTAAAATTTTCATCCACCTTTTTCTTAATGGTCCTAGGGTGCTGATTATGTTAAAAGCCCCTCACCATTACCGGACGGGCTTTTAAAATTAAAACTCTTTCACCACAGTCAGACAATTAAGAAATAGGGGGGACGAAAATGATCAAATCCTTCCGGAAATGGTGACTGAAGTGCCATTTATGGACACGATGTCGAATCATCTCTAACGCGTACACCTAGGATACATCATTTCATCATGCAAACCAGTGATGAGGGATCACGCATCGGCCTATACCTGATACATCATAAAAACATCTTAAGTAAACTATACCTTAATTGCGTCGTTAATTATTACTAAGACCATGTGCATTAATTATCAGAAGCCAAACACAACGCCCTAATACTGTTTTGCAGACATACACTGCATTATCATTCTGCCCCTTGGGACTATGAAGCGGTTGAGTACAACCTGCCCCATATGGTCCAAAGGGGAAGATTCCGTTCCATAAAATTAGCACTATTGCCCTTTTTGACGTTCTGTACAGCAGTATTACCAAAACAAGTGACAAGCTGTTGTATGACTTGCATTATTTGCCGCCGAAAAGCCCCCGCTATAATCTTGCGATCACCTGCTATGCAGTGAAGGCGAGGCAAAGGCAAACTTTCTACTATCTTGTAGTTATTCAGCTGGAAAATTTTTTTTCTCCCTTAAAACAAAAACTACTCTTTTGAAACATTCTGTATGTCTTACCAACAAATCATACAGTGCAACAATATGTAAGCCATATTTTTACTTGGACCGCTACATTAAGAAAATGAAGCCTCAATATGAGTCAAAATGCCATTTTTTCCAACTTTGTCACAATATTCTGGCAATGTTTTTTGCTTCATACGCTCCTGAAGTATTTTCATCATTTATTATAGGAACCCATGAAGCACATAATGTGAATATATTACTCTCGAAAAAATCTGTGTTTTTTTTTATAAAATCGCTAAACATGCAGCATATTGCAATTTTTCGCCAAAACCAAAAATAAGGAAAGTTAGGACAACAACGAATAAACTATCATTGTCATGAAAGATCAGAGTCTTAAGATTATGGAAAAAATTGTTTAGTAGTAATTGCTCAGACCAGTAATTATATACAAATTATTTAGCGCGACACAGTTACACTTGGGTGCCCAAAGTTCGGAGCGCCCTCTAGGCAACACAACATTTTTTTTCCGAATATTAACACCTCAATAACTTCTTATCACATTCACGTATACCTGGACAATTTTTTTTCAGCAGGATCGGAGATGGTCGAAAATTGGCCTGGTACACTTCATATGGAATGACCAGTGTCGTACGCGTTACCGAAAAAAAGTAACTAAATGCATTACTTCTTACTCTAACAAAAAAGGAACGCGTTACCGCCCAACGTTACCTCCAAAAAAGGTAACGCGTTATCGTTACCATTACCGAAAAAAAGTAACGAACGTTACCTCAGCCGTTACTCCGCAAGCATAAGTTTTAATCAATGTGTCTGCTGCAGGACCAACAATAAGAATTGTTTTTAATCTCAAATTTATGTCTCACATAAGGCTTCTAACCGAAGCAAGGATTATACCCAAAATACTCATTTAACGAAAATTAAACGATGCCTGTGGAGTTACACGTGATGGCTTCTGACTCTGTGGCACATGGTGAAGCCATTTTTCTCAATGTTACATTACACACAATTTGAGATTCAACCATCCATGCTATCCGCAAAGAAAGCATCACTGAACGCTCAAGAAATTTTCAGTAATCGTCCTTTTCCTGGTCCGAATAGGACCTCCAGTGCTGATCGTCGAAATCAAAACTGGTGGTCCTGGGCCTCCGAAATTGCCCGCCGCGCGCCAGTAGGCTATCGCGGAGGCCTGCATTGGCGCCTCTTTTTTTTTTTTTTAGGGGCGAAGCTCCTCTTAGTCTAACCTTGTCAGGCGTAACGCGTAACCCCCAGTATCGCCTGCCATCTCGGAGGCCATGATAAGAGATGACCATTTTTGGTCTCATTTCCTAGATGGCGTTACTCTGCCGCTACTCTCCGAATTGCCGCTATTCTCCGATTGGCTGCTGCGCGCGCTTTGCCTGAGTGCGCGGCTATCGAGTGCCTCTCTCAGTCTCCTGGATCGTCGGCGTACGTGTCGAATCGTTGGTGGGGCATGGACGAAGCGAAGCAGCGGGCGCGGAGGGCCGCCGCTTCTCGGGCTCGCCTTTCGAGGTCCGCTGCTCGGAGTGCACGTTGGCGCCGCTAGATGTGCACTTCTGCGACCACAAGTGCGTAATATATAAAGGTAACTTGAAATCTCAATAAAAATTTTCTTCACCGTACCTCACGTGTTTGCATGATGATTTTATCGGGTGAACTTCTCGGAGGGTTAACGGCGTCAACCATAACCTCTCAAGCTTCGCCCACCTCACCATCATTCACCTCGTGGATATGCTGTGATTTTTTTTTTTGATGGGGGGGGGTCATTTGCACGTTTGTGACACCAGATGTCCCTTGGTCCGCACCTGTTTGGCCACCAAAAAGTATGGCGCGTGCCTCATCGACGCCGGCGCGCATGCGCAGACTACCTACGTAAAAAAAGGCCCATTCTGACGGGGTGCTTGTTTGTACCAACGTTTTAGCTTGCACTAGCAAATAGATGGGCAAATTTGTAGTAGTAAAGAGATGCTTTAATGGCCTAGGCACGGAAAAAAAATGTCTGTGGATGAACAATTTTTGTTCACTTTAATCTGTATAATTAGCGCAAAAATTTGCGAGCGTTTATGTGAGCGTGTTCAAGATCAGCCTCGCTCGCTTATGAGTTCAATAACCCGAAACTTCATGGCAACTGAAGAGAGAAAGAAGCAAAATTTGTTTCCAAAACAAATTTGATCAATCTTATCGACTTTGTAGCGACTATAACAAAATATCGCAAATTTAAACATTTTTTTCAAAATAGTTTCCTTCGCTCTTCAAGTTACAAACCATGTTACTTTACTCTCTGTTGCCCATACATTTAATACACAAAATGTCTACTTTGTAACGGTAATACTTGTGCGTTACATCGTCATGAACTTTCGAGAACGACTGATTATGAAATTGGTCCCTCCGTGTTGAATATGTTCGATATTTTTTCCTCGTAAATTATGCATTTAAAAAAGAAAACTAAGCTCCTTTTCGGGCTACTGGGTGGTATGTGCATAAAATATAAAATACTCAATCAAATCTAAAATATCCACTTTCGAATCCTTGTCGATCTCTCGTGCAATCACCCTTTTGCGATAACCACGGTTAGGAGAAGTGCGGTTATGTCTGCCGTGTGGTTACCTGTAACCGTGGTTAGCCGTAGTGTTCGTGTGACAGTGGTATTAATTGAACAGAGGGACACCAATCAAAGTAGCGAGAAATGTTTTTTTTTCTTTTTTTTTTGCGCTACAATAAGAAAAAAAATTCGACGTTTCGCGTCCCACTCGCATTCTTTTTAAGGCTTTTCTTCCAGCCGTGGGGTCACGCCTATTCTCCATGATGGGCGAAATTCCGTTGAGGACGACTCTCTATCGGCAACACACATGTAGACCGGTTGAAGTTACCGGCTGTCTCCTGGATGGGCCATGATTCCACAAAAATCCGCTAATAGTAATTGGCCTCTAAGTCGACAACGCGGGACTGGTCAAATTCGATGCGGTGTTCGTTCACCACGTTGTGCTCAGCGAGTGTCTTCTTTTTCACTGGAACTTACGGAAGTCGTTTTTGAGTTGCCGCATTCCCCCACGAACTAAGCGTAAGCACGTGGTATGGAGTAAACCAGCTCATGCACTTTCCCTTCGGGTAGCGTGTCATTTGGGCACGGAAAGGCGCAGGTGCCAGCAATCCACCTGCTACAACCCACTTCCACGAAGAGCATATCTGCAGTTTCTCTTGGCGGATTCCGCGGCTTTCTTCAAGCTTTGTGTGGCGATGGCCAACCCCTCTCCACAAGGTGTCGGGGCGTCTACAAAAATATCTACCCGCGATTTCCACAAACAATAGCGATTCCGCCCGCGCTTTCTTTGTCCGTGCCTGGCAGGCCGACAGCAGTTCGACGCTGCGACAAAAGAATTTGTCGGGGCGAGCTCTGGGAAAATGGCACGTACAAGATGAAAAAGTAATGAGTAACGTGACACCACACGCTACCGAAAAATAGTAACTTAAGTACGTTACCCGTTACAGATCCAAAATTGTAACGAGTACGTTACTAAGTTACCGAAAAAAGTAACGCGTTACCGGTAACGGCGTTACTTGTAACGCATTACCGCCAACACTGGGAATGACCCATATATACAGGGTGTTTCAAGAAATGTGTCCACTATTTTTAAAAAAATCTGGAAAATGCAGTATTGGCTCGCTGTCTTCACAATTGCTTTTTATGTAGCGGCAGGCATCTTAAGATGGTTGAAGACATGATTTGGGACAGTAATTAAGAAAGTTAAATAACTTTTTAATTAGCGGAGTTAAGTTGTTAAGTCCAATGGGAGAATTGAAGTCCTTCATGTGAAGAACCCATTTCAGCTTTGAGATAACGAAAAAGTGGCCTCTAGGAATAATTCTGAAGTAATGAAGTTCTCCCAAATTCAGCGGCCAAACCGAAACCGAAACGCGGAAGAGCGCAACTGCCACATTCGTCTGAGACGTCCACAATGAAGGAACGTCATTATATCAACCAGCAACTAAATTCTTGGTGTGAGTGTGTGGGCTGCGCTTGCAGTAGTAGCACGTATGGCGCACATACGTTAATGAACGGGGAAGAACTGCACCTCTGTAACCGTTGTCTTGAACAGTGACGTCATTCTAGTCGTCTGCTTGTTGCGCTCATCGGTGCTTGAGTTTCGGTTTCGCCATTGAACTTGCCTGAATTTCTTTACGCCACAGTAATTAAGAGAGGCCGCTTTTTCGAAATCTCAAAGCTGAAATGGGTTCTTCGCATGAAAGACTTCAATACTCCCATTGGACTTAACCACCTAACTCGGCTAATTAAAAAGTTAATTAATTTAACTTTCTTAATTACTGTCCCAAATCATGTCTTCAACTATCTTAAGATGCCTGCCACTACAGAAAAAGCAATTGTGAAGACAGCGAGCAAATACCACATTTCGCTGATTTCTTAAAAATAGTGGACACATTTCTTGAAACACCCTGTATTATATTTGCCGCCCACCCTCACAAAATTTCTTCATCCCACCAAAACATCACCTTGAGGCGTAGCGCCCTCTTAAATACGGGACTCATTACCGCGACAGTCGCACCTGTGTCCACTAAAGCCATAGTAGGTACTCCATTGACACGCAAATGTACCTTGTTCCTCAACATAAAAACGGGAAGAGGTATATCTATTTACAACAATTTCCAGCGACCTCGAGATGAGTATATATAGTCATCTTGATACCAACGACCTTTGGCTGGTACTCGGTGCCACGACGGGCGCACCGGTACTCGATGGTCGCCAACACGACGTCGATGGATAATTCCACCCAAAGAAGCTTCAGGAACAGCCTCTGACCGGAGCTCAACACCACGATCAGAACCTCGACCGCTCCGTTCTCAATCGCCACCTCGGCCCGTACCGTCGCCACCACTGGAAAACTAACCAGAAGTACGATGGGGGTGAGGTCGTTGGAAAATTGTTGTAACCGATATACCTCTTCCCGTTTTTATGTTAAGGAACATGTCCGGTATTTAAGAGGGTGCTACGCCTGAAGGCCATGTTTTGGTGGGATGAAGAAGGAATGTTTTTGGAGCGGGCGGGGAATCATTGTCCTCTGTCGAAATGTGTGCTGTGGACGTATCCTTGGGCGGTCGACTTTTCACCACCGAATACGTGATCATTTCTCAGTGTACCGACGACGTAATTTTGGGTGTTGGCGTTTTGAAGCAGGGCGGAGCTACAATTCATTGTCGAACTTGGCAGTTGACAGTAACCTGCAAGCTACCTTCCGTACTTTTGGAGGACAGGAACCCCGGCAACGAGAGTACTTTTGCTGTCTTTGAGGATACCACCATGCCTGCATTATCAGTTCTGTGGGTACCAGTGACCTGCTCTAGCCTTACAAGAACCAAGTTTGATGTCACTGTGGGTCATATTCGTTCAGCTGGTGCTAAAAAGAACATCGTGATTCCGCATTGCCACGTGCAGGTGGAAAATTTAAAATCTGCTTTGTGCGCCGTCAACTACTCCACAGAGCCCGCGATACTCCCGGACGGAATGAAACTGGCTACCTTCCGAGCAGACGCGCTTTGTCAGTGGTCTCGTTGACAGATGCAGACGCTCCGGGCGAGGTGGTACCTCTACGGCCTTTGGACTCACGCCTTTCTGGCATGGTCAACACGTCACTAAATGCGCGCGAGTGCCGCACCTTGGTTGACGTCCAGTCACGGCACCTACCTATGTTTGATTTTGCGAAATAGGAGAAAACGCTTCCGATCCCCAAGTCTCGCACACGTCACAAGATCAACACAGGCACGGCGCATCCGATAAGGCAAAAAGCTTATCGAGTTTCCCCAGCAGAACGAAAGATAATCAATGAGCAAGTTCGCGAAATGTTGGGAACGGGGGGTAATTGAGGAGTCATGCAGTTCTTGGGCGGCCCCGGTCATACTTGTCAGAAACAAAGACAGCACCTGGAGGTTTTGTGTGGACTATCGACGTCTCAACGCAGTCACTAAAAGAGACGACTATCGCCTTCCTCGAATTGATGATGGCACTGACTGCCTCCACGCAGCCTCGTGCGTTTCCTCCCTTGACTTGCGGTCAGGCTATTGGCAGATAACCAGGGATCCGGTGGACAAAGAAAAGACGGCTTTTGTGACTCCGGATAGCCTCTATGAGTTCAATGTTATGCCCTTCGGTCTGTGTAGCGCCCCCGCAACCTTTGAGAGGTTTATTGATACAATTATGCGTAGCCTCAAATGGGAGATCTGTATGTGCTACCTCGACGACGTTGTAATTTTTGGTCGTACATTTAGCGAGCACAATCGGCGTCTCGACGTTGTGCTGGATTCTATTAAGAACACTGGACTTGTTCTCAGTTCAAAGAAGTGCCATTTCGGTGAGCGACAGGCCCTCATTTTAGGCTGCCCTGTAGACAAAGATGGTATCCGACCTCACCCGCAGAAGACGATGACCGTCAAAGAACTCCAGCCACCACGGTCTGTGAAGGAGCTGCGCAGTTTTCTAGGACTGTGATCGTACTTTCGTCGTTTTATTCATCGGTTTACTGACGTCGCTTACCCGCTGACACACCTCCAGCGAAAAATTGCACCATTCCATTGGACAGATTAATGTGACACCTCCTTTCAACAGCTCAAGTGCCTCTTGACGTCAGAGCCGATTCTGCGGCACTTCGACCCCTCCGCCCCAACAGGAGTACACACAGACACTAATGGTGTGGGCGTCGGTGCCGTACTCGCCCAACGCATTGGTGATAAAGAACATGTCATCGCTTATGGCAGCCGCTCGCTGAGCAAGCCGGAGCGCAACTATAGTGTGACCGAAAAGGAATGTCTTGCCGTAATCTTCGCAGTTGAAAGATTTGTGTCATACTTTTATGGACGGCATTTCACGATCCTGACAGACCACCACGCCCTTGCTGGCATGTGAGAACAATTGATCAAAAGAACAATTGATCGTGTGTTAGGATCGTTCTACTGGCCTGGAGTCCAGGAAGAAGTTAAACGCTACGTTCGATCCTGTGATACGTGCCAAAGAACGTATCCAAAAAGTAAGGTAGGCAAGGCACCACTTGGTCAAATGCCGATAATTGACACTCTATTCGAGCGAGTAGCAGTAGACATTATCGGTCCCTTGAAACCAGTCTCCAACCGGGGTAACCGATATATTTTGACCATGGTTGATTTTGCAACACGCTATCCGGACGCAGTGGCTCTGCCCGCCATTGATTCGGCGACTGTGACAGAGGGCCTCTTGGAAATGTTTTCACGCACTGGATTTCCCCGGGAGATTTTATGCGATCGGGCATCTTGCTTCACGTCCGAGTTGATGAGAGAAGTCAACGACTTGCTATGCATCAAGCATCTGAGTTCGACACCTTACCTCCCTATGTGCAACGGGATGGTGGAAAGATTTAATGGCACGCTGAAACAGATGCCTCGCAAACTATGCCAAGAGGACCCGAAGTCATGGGATCGGCTACTCGCACCGCTCCTGTTTGCATACCGAGAGGCACCCCGGACCAGCATGGGATTCTCGCCATTCGAACTTATCTATGGGAGATACGTTCGAGGCCCTCTCAGCATATTGAAGGAGATATGGACGGGAGATCACATCAGCGATGAAGTGAAAACAACGTATGGCTACGTCTTAGATCTTCGCGATCGTCTTGAGAAGACTTTGCAAGTAGCCCACGAGAACCTGTCACGTGCGAGAAAAACTCAAAAGAAATACTACGACCGGGGGAGCAAGGAACGTCGGTTAGAAGTTGGAGAACTGGCTCTAATCTTACTCCCCACCACAGAGAACAAGTTATTAATGCAGTGGAAAGGGCCTTTCCGAGTCGTTGGTAAAAAGGGTAACCACGACTATTTAATGGACCTGGGACATGACAACAAACTGTTCCACATAAATATGATGAAGCGTTATGAAAATCGGCAGCCGAAAACAAGCCCTCAAACAGCATCTTTTGTGGTCATGGAAGAAGAGGAAACAGACACCCCTCTCCCAGCTTGCAAGGTTACCCGGAGCGTTGGCGTGGAAGCCATTCCTATAGCCGAAGGACTGGAGGAAGACAAACGTAAGGAACTTGACAAGATCCTTGCTGCTTATGACGATATCTTTTCCGACATCCCCGGAAAGACGAACCTTTTGGAGTGCCGTCTCCAGTTGACAACCTCTGAACCTATTAGCACTCCACAGTACCCTTTGCCGATAACAATGAAAGAAGTTGTCGAGAAGGAAGTTCAAGACATGATGAAGCTTGGCTTCATCGAGCGCTCGAATTCTCCCTACAATTCACCACTAGTTCTTGTCAAGAAGCCAGATAACACTTATCGTACGTGCGTGGACTTTCGGCGTATCAATGAAATTCTAATATCCGATGCCGAGCCTATACACGAACGGACATCATGTTCACAGAGGTCGGCATCAAGAGATATTTTTCGAAGTTCGATCTGACAAAAGGCTATTGGCAAGTCCCACTCCATCCGGCTTCAAGACCAGTAAATGCCTTCTCGACACAATCCGGACATTACCAATTTATATACATGCCTTTCGGCATCAAGACGGCGTCCGCTGTGTTCACTAGGTTAATGAGGACTCTTCTTCAGGGAGTGACAAACGTAGTCCACTACATCGACGACGTTCTCGTCGCTACAGAGACCTGGGAAGAACATGTGGAGACTTTGCAGCGTTTGTTGCAGAGAGTCCGTGAAACAGGACTAACCATCAAGCCTCAGAGATGTGAAATCGCCGTGGAATCCATCGTCTTCTTGGGCCATCGGTTAGGAGGCGGAACTATTCAGCCAGTAGAAAGTACAGTGGCAAAGATTGCTAACGCAACTCGACCTGAGACAAAGAAGCAGTTGGGGTAATTTTTAGGATTAGCTGGATATTACCGCGACTTAATACCCCGCTATGCAGAGAAGGCTCTGCCGTTAACAGAGTTAACCAAGAAAATGGAGAATAAAATCTGGTGGAACCAAGAAAGAGAAGCGGCATTCGAGACACTGAAGCAAGCCCTCGCATCGGGACCAATAGTACGAGCTCCTGATCCGAAACGCATATTCGTACTGCGTTCGGATGCGTCTGACACATGCATCGGGGCAGTTCTTATGCAGGAGCACGATGGGGTGCTACATCCAGTGTCATACGCCAGCCGACAGCTATTGCCCCGAGAACGCAATTACTCCACCATAGAACGAGAATGTCTGGCGCTAGTGTGGGCAGTAGAAAAATTTCACATCTTTCTATACGGAACGCAGTTTGTCGTGCAAACTGATCATCGGCCGTTGCAATATCTAGCTAAAGCCAAACATTTGAACAGCAGAGTACTGAGGTGGAGTTTGGCATTACAGGAGTATTCTTTTGTCATCCAACATATTAGAGGCCAGAGAATGTAGGAGCCGACTTCATGAGTAGGTTGTAACCTAAACTTTCACGGAAGCGTGACACAACTCGCTTGTTTCTTTTGTGTGTGTGGATATTTGAACAATTATTGGGGACATCACATGTTTTCACCGGTGCAGTGCAGTGGTCTTGTGCGGACAAGTGGTGACTGCGGCTCACACGCAGTGAGAAAGTTTTTTTTTAGAAAAAAAAAACTTTTCCCAGAGGAGGGGCATGTGTGATAAGTGAAGTGGCGTGGCCGTGTGCGAAGTGAAGTGTGAAGCGAAAGTGCAGCGGCGTAATCGTGTTTGAAGTGCGCGCCACCGAGAACATCGAAGAAGACAACGCAGTGCAATTAAGGCACGCGGCGGTGGGACACAGAAGCGGAGGCAGAAGAAGCTGGTCAGACGTGGCTGGACGTCGAAGAACCAGGGCGCGGGAGCAGTGACCTGTCGGGTTGCGGACTCGAGGTCTGAGCAGGCTCCCACCTGGGGCCAAACCCGCCGTCCAAGCACTTCAAGCCTAGCGTGGTCGAAACGTCGCCAGGACGTTCCCGCCAGGCGAGTCTGACGTCCGCAGCAGCGAGCGTGAGCCAGTGTTCGTGGCCAGCATGGCAGACACCATGCGTGCTCCCGGTGAACGACCTCTACCCTAAGCCGCGTTCCTGGCTGCGGCTGGCAGCGCACCCACCGTGCTAACCCAGCGTCGACCGTGCCCTCCCAGCGTCGACCATGTCCCAGCGTTGAGCCTGCCTACGGGACTTGACCGCCGCTTTGCCCTCCGGTGAACTTCATATCCTTGAACCTGCTTTCTCTTGACTCTTCCCTGTTTTCTTTTGACTCTTTCTATAGCATTACTAGCATGTTCCGGTTTTTCCTCTTTATTATTGGGTCTCTATCATCTTCTGTAAATACATTATTTCAATGAATGCATGAATGGCCTCGTTTTTGCCCCGATGACGTTTCAGTCATCGCGATTCCTTTCACACAAACACGAGCGTCTCGTTTAGAGCTGTCTCGTCGTACAGCTCGTTAGATCATCATAAGAACTGGGACGAAACATTACCGTTTATAACATACCGTTCAGCGCAGCAAGACACGAAAGGACGTGATATAGGTCATTCTTTCTTCTCTACGCTCACCCACCTCGTTATCCTTTGGATACTATCCCGCCTTTGACGACTGTTAACAACATATCAGTAGTTGAGACTCTGTCACGCTGAGGAAGCTCGTCGACTAGCGCGACTTCACCCGCTAGCTTCCCGGGCCACGTCAAAGGCCCGATACGACAGTAAGCACCGTCCTGTGCGCTACGTCCTTGGTGACTTTGTGTGGGGGGGGAGCCCAGCGAGGAAACGCGGTCTATGCACCAAGTTCTTGGAAAGCTATGCTGGCCCATTCGCCATCGTGAACCGTTTAGTGAGGTAAAATATACGATAGCGCGCCTCACACCCAGCGGCCGACGTTCTACACGAACTAAAATTACGCAAGTCGACCGGATAAAGTCATGTACACAACGAGAGGACACCTGACTCGCCCGGTGGGGTTCCTCTGCGTGAGGAGAAGTGTAACGGCGCCTCGGCAGCGAGAAGAGGATCCGTGGGAGAAAAAGACGACGCGGACTTCGCTGTCATTTCCGTAGCCTCATCCCATCCAGTGCTTCGTCGCTGAGCGTTCTCAATAAACGCTTCCTGACTGGTAACAGCATATATATATATATATTGGTGTACAACTTGACGTCGTCGGCATAATATACGAAAACCGATAAAGCAGAGGCAAAAAAAACCGGCAGATTGCACGCTCTCTGGGAATCGATGTAATGCGAAGAAGCTAGCAAGGAGCTAATCATGCTGTACATAACATGCATGCCGTGATTTTCATGTTACCACCTACCGTTCATGTTCGTAATACAGTCACGTCGCGCAATACCCATTTTCGTGTATAACAAGCTAGCGAAACAGCCACGAGCGCGCCAGAGCGGGGTATGCAAGTAATGTTGCAGATGACATGTCATAATTTCCAAATTACCTCTTGTCATTTATATTCATCATACAGTCACTTCACGCAATACCAAATTTAGAGTATATAAAGCTAGCGAAACGGCCGCCAGCGCACCATGAGCGTGGCATGCAAGTCGTGCTGCACATGAAAGACCATGATTTCCATATTACAACTTGTCATTTATGTTCGTCATACAGTAACGTCACGCAATACCTCATTTAGTGTATATCAAGCTAGCGAAACGGCCGTCAGCGCACCGTGAGCGCGGCATGTAAATCATGTTGTACATGGCAGGCACGTAATGATTTTCATATTACCACCAGTCATTTATGTTGGTCATGCAGGAATGTCTCATTATACCAATTTTCGGATATATCAAGTTAAGGAAGCGGCCGCAGGAGCACTACGCATATGGCGTGTCAAATATACCGTTAATGACAATTAGTCAGGATTTTCATGATATGACCAGTCATTCCTGTTCGTCATGCAGTCATGTCACGCCATGCGAATTTCGGTATGAATCCCATTAACGATACGTCCAGGAGAGCACAAAGTCGTAGGCGAATAGATAGATAGATAGATAGATAGATAGATAGATATATAGATAGATAGATAGATAGATAGATAGATAGATAGATAGATAGATAGATAGATAGATAGATAGATAGATAGATAGATAGATAGATAGATAGATAGATAGATAGATAGATAGATAGATAGATAGATAGATAGATAGATAGATACGCTCAATGTCGCTAAGAAGTGCTTCGCATATAAAATCTACATAGACTATATTGAATAGAGTCTCATATTCTCATGAACTCGATATTCCACTCTTGCAACAAGTACATCGACAGCGAGGGCACACTGTTGTTTACATAATGTAACTGGTCCACAATGGCTAGAAAAGTTTCGCAGCGTCATTACAGGATCAGACATATAACTGGAGCCACAATTAATGTATGCCACTTGTTTACCGATTGCAGGACACTTTACTAATGATGGTATGGGTTCTAGGAATTCTAGTGATAGCTTAATGAGAATGTGCACTACAGGGTAATAGATTGCATTGTCATAACACTTCGCTTTTGCACACCACTCATCCGCAAAAGGCCCAACAGGTGGCCATCAATCGTGATGGCTTACGTGTAATAAGTATAGCTACGTTACCGAGACAGTTTTGTGAAAAAAAATAATTCAATGAGAAAAAATAACGGCAACCCCTGCCTATATATTACAGGGTGACCCGTCAGAGTTTGTCCCATTACACTACAGCCGCACGCTGAGGCTTGGCACAATCCGATCAAATACAACGCAGAACAACTAACCACACCGGCTGAAGCGTTGTATTAATGTTGTGTGAAATGATTGCCAGAATTATCATAAAATGTTTGTGGCTCGTGCTTATCCTTGAGACAGAGACGTATGCCTCCGACACGGTGACACAAAGCGGTGAAGAAGTTCCTTTTGTTTTCGAGGTATGCATACATTTTTTATATATTTTATTGGATTTACGTGATTAAAAAATAAATTAATGTCAGAAATATTGTAATGGCTAGAGCCGCTAAGAAATATTCTTGCGTTTTTTATAAAACATCGTTCCTGTGAAAGTTTCTTGATCATTTCAAAGTTATGCAGTGAATGTGATTTTCTCGAAAAATTAAATGAGACAGGCTGTTTTACAATTACGTGGCAGAAGGTTATATGTCAATTGCAATGTACGCAATAAGAGTGATGTGCTCATTAATCGGTACTAGCTTTTTCAGAAAGGGCGTGTGTTGTTGCTCATGGAAAAGCACAGGACCCGAGAATACTAGCAAACCAACTATTAGGAAAAAAATGAAGCTTTCGTGAATCTTCTCGAGGCTACAGATGAGCTGCACTTGCTATTGGATGTTCTCAGGATGTAGCCTTGGATGGGCTCACTGCAGATACATTTCGCAAATGCCAAATTGTGTTTCATGTCATGCACTCCTAAGGTTCACAGCGATGATACCGCCTTTCCGAAGTGTGTCTCGATTTGATTCAGCCACGTTATATCTTAGAGCTTGTAATTTTTAGTGCGTACGTTGTTCACAGTGGAGCACTCGCCATACGTCCCGCGAGAAGCGCTTTTGAGGCCCATAAATGCCTCGCCCGTTAGTGTGGGACGCTTTTCTGAGCTACCTGTCATTACTATTCAACCAGCCAGCACATTAATATGTAGTATACGAATCCTTCCTTAGGATCCTATAGGTACCAAATAACGGTAGATTATGCTTTTTGAACGTGGAATGCGGCAGTAATTGCATTTTGGATTCGTGACATCAACTGCTCGCGTGTTACTGCCCATGTAAGCGGACCCCATATTTCTTTTGCAAGGGCACTCGCTCGTTTTTTTGACAATTGAGTAGTAGTGAGCGTGACGCGGGCTTACTTCGGACGTCATCTACACTATGACGCCTAAAGAGTAGGGATAGCCTAACGTGGCGTGATCATGTAACCGCAGGAGAACTTTGGGTAATGGGTAGCGCTTACAATACCACAGGATGTGAGAGAGGTCTCCAGTTGCGCCGTATCTCTTGAAGTGCTCATTGATATGCCGTGGTATATGTGGCTGTAAAGCGGCGGATTTTAGAACGAATATTTCCGTAGGCATCTACACGTCGAAGTCTTTGGCCTTGGATGGTGTGCGTGGACGTGGATGGTGTGTGGGGGGGAGGGGGAGGGGCTTGTTATACTGTGACAGATGGTAGCGCTGTATTGCATCGTGATACGTCAGGAGAGCAGCCAATTTCGCACACCTGCCCCTCTTTTTTCATTCGTAATCCCTGGTTTTGAGTTACCCTTACCTATTCCTTTGGGTTGGAGGAGAGGGTACGAAGCATAGGCGTACACGCGTTCAGGGAAGTACTTGCAGCCTTGAGTAAGAGAAGTCCGTTTGTCGAAACATAGGCTCCAGTAGCACCCAGTGTTCACCAGTTCCTCATCTCTTTTTAATATTTTTCACATGAGAAGAGCAGGCACACTACACATCTTCAGACATCGTTTAGCAGCACTGAACGACAGTTAACGAAAATGCGCCACTGCTAGGCTAATTAGCCGGAACTAGCGGACTAGTTGATAACATGAACCAGTGACCACAAGAAGTAGACCACCGATGGCCAGCAGTTGCAAAACATTAGCCGATTGTACCCGAATTAAGCCACAACTAGGCAGTATTAACAAGCATATTCAGTTTCAGTGAACACTATCCGACAATTAAACAAGAATAGAAAGAATAGAAAGTGCTAGACAAGACTGTTTAGCACTCGACAACACTTTCGACAACAGTTAGGGAGCGTTATTAGAGCTAGCCAACAGTTAGCCAGCACTAAAGAAAATTGGCTGATATCTGTAGGATTTAGCCAGGGCTTGCCAAAGTGATGCACAACTGGCTAAAACGAGCAGGTACTTACCATGAACACCAGATTGTGAGCCAACACTAGGCAACACTTTGCTATCACTGGCGAATACTAGGCAGTACTAGCCCATATTAATAGCAAGATCTTAAAATGAAAGTTTTGGCGTGGCGGGTCCTTATACAAAGCTGTGGGAGTATGGCCGTCGGCCGCCGAAAGCGGCCGACAGCCATCTTGTTAGGAACAAGATGGAAAGCTGAACGCGCTTCGGCGTACACTCTTATAGCGTTGCCCCCGAATTCAACAGACATATTGTGATCACAAAAACATCACAGTCAACGAGACCCCCTGCCTTGCTGAAGAGGCGGATCGTATAGCTCAATTACGTACCTTGGCATCACAAGACAGAGCGAAAGCACGCTACGACATCCACCACCGACCAGTAGCCTATCGACCCGGTGATTTAGTCTGGCTGTGGCATAGCTCGGCACACTCACTTATGAGTGTACTCACGCACACTCACTCAGACTCATTTGAATGTGGTGAGTGTGAGTATGAGTGAGTACTCATGAGTGTGAGTAGACGTGAGTGTGAACGTGAGTGAGAACTATGAGCGTGAGCGGACGTGAGTGTGAGCTATGAACTATGAACGTGATGCGGCCGTGTCACGCCGGGCTAGCTGGTGGTGAGGCGGAGGCTGCGCCGGTTTGCGCGCAGTGTGTCGCCACAAGAGGAGGGGAGAAAGTGAAAACCGAAGAGAAATGAAGAAGGCTGGCCAGCTCCGCACCTCCTTCAGGCTTGGCACCACTACTACGAAGCTGCCTTAATATTTGCAAAGTAAATAGTGTGCATGGAAAATTTAGTCAGCTTGTGCATCCAGTATTGTATTTAAAGCATCAAGGAAAGCCTGAGTCATTTACAAACACCAAGTGAATTCCTGAGAAGTGTTAGATGGCTTGAGCTGACAAAATTGGCGATGTCTGCAGAAAAATGAAGAGCAGTGAATTTCAAGTGAAAAGTGAATTTCATGTTTAGGAGTACAGCAAATGAACATGCATGCACGCGTGCATAAATGGATTTCGTTTGACACGTGTTCCAACTGTTCTGGCTTAGATTAAAATATTTGTGTCTGAAAATGTGCGGCAATTAACAGCTCCCAAATGGTTGTTATGCTGCTCCAAAAGGAGATTTTAGCTGTTCCAGAAGATGCGCCAGAATGTCTTTGGTCAATCACATCACTGATATCATAGTATAAACGACATTAACCCTCACGCCTTCAGCTGCCATTCATAGTGGTCTCGCATGAACCACACATGGTTTACATTCAAGTCTATACCATGGCAATGAAATAGCAGCAAGGACAGGCATGGTCTGCGGTGCATTCCGGTGTTTTCGTAAATAATTGTTACTCTGCTGCCCTCTCCCTTGACGGTGGAGTACATTCAATGCCTACAGGACTGCCATTCGGCACGTGCATCCCGTTGTGCTTGAATCTTTATATATCAGGACTTTGCATCTGTGACGCTCATTTTTTCCCTCGTACAAGGGGGGTGTAAAGGCTCCCCCTACACCGTACTGCTATAACAATCTCTGCTAAACGCCGCAGTCCACCAACTTCCTGTTTAATGGTCATGAAGAGGTTATTTTCTCGGACCACGTCAACTCGACTTACGTAAACACGCCTCCCATGGAGTTTCCGCAGATGTTGCCAACGCATTCGCCAATGAATCAAAATGCCTGCCAAGACAGCTCCACCTCTTCTTCGTCAAAACATAGTTTGATCACTGGTATAGCGTGAACTGAGATCTAGTGCAAGTTGTTTTAAATGTGAATGCATTTCATAGTCGGGCTATGTCAGGCATCCGGCGTTGTCCGGCGTTGTCCAGCGTTGTCCGCGGAGGAGGAGGATAGGTTGAGGAGGTAAGCGCCGGCAGGTGTTAGATGTGAAGCATCTTATGGGGAAGCTTAATCCGGTGGTGGTGGCGGGCGGCGTGACCACCCTTACTGCGCATGCGCAAACCCTTTAAAAAATAAAAATAAAAAACCTCCTCCCTCCCTCTCTCTCCTCTAGGTCATCCCTCCCCGCGGCAACCACACCCTCACTGCGCATGCGCCTCCCCTCCTCTCTCCCCTGCTACGCTCCCCCCCTCTCTCCCCTAGGCGTCCCTGCCCGCGGCGTCCTCCTATTGCGCATGCACGTCCCACCTCTCTCTCCTCTCCTACGCTCCCCCCCCTCTCTTCTCTAGGCATCTCTGCCCGCAGCGCCCACACTCCCACTGCGCATGCGCCCCCCCCTCTTTCTCTCCTCTCCTACGCTCCCCCCCTCTCTCGCCTCGCGACGCCGACACAGGCAGCGTCTGCTAGCGAGTTTCTTGGTTGAAAAAACCGACTGCTCGCGCTGCACAACCGTTCACTGGCCACCCCGTATATATGGCAATGGAATCTTGACCTCCAAGGTGGTTCCGGTGGGAAGATTCCTCCTGTGCGTTGTTGAACAATAAAAATTCGCAGCGTGCTTGTTAACTAAAAGCGGACTGCGAGTCTCCGTGTGCAGTCGGAGTCTTCTGTCTCTCATTGCACATTAGCAGCGATTGGCATGTTCCAGTAGGAAACACCTGCTCCATCACTGCCTGCTTTGCGCCTCCCCAGTTTTCTCTCCTGCGCAACGCTGCGATGAGGGCGCCAGCGTCAACGCCGCCGCCAGTGTAAGCGTTAGCGCCCGCTGCTTCACATCTACACATGATTCCCTTTAGCGGGAAATGGTGTAATTTTTTATATCAGGACTTTGCATCTGTGACGCTCATTTTTTCCCTCGTACAAGGGGGGTGTAAAGGCTCCCCCCTACACCGTACTGCTATAACAATCTCTGCTAAACGCCGCAGTCCACCAACTTCCTGTTTAATGGTCATGAAGAGGTTATTTTCTCGAACCACGTCAACTCGACTTACGTAAACACGCCTCCCATGGAGCTTTCCGCAGATGTTGCCAACGCATTCGCCAATGAATCTAAATGCCGCCAAGACAGCTCCACCTCTTCTTCGTCAAAACATAGTTTGATCACTGGTATAGCGTGAACTGAGATCTAGTGCAAGTTGTTTTTGTCCTCAATTCGCGCATAACAATCATCATGACATAGCAACTAGATCAAGCCACCATTCTTCTGAACATACAGTGCACCGTTAAATGTGTGCGGGGGGGCCCTGTTGCACGCGCGGAGGCCTAAGTCGGTGTTGTCATATTTGTGCTGGCTGCGGACGATGTGGAAAATACAGAGGGGCGACGCATGCTCGAGGGGCAATCGCGGCACGGCCACTACTGTTCTAGAAGCGTGCTGCGCTGTTCTTCTGGTGATCAGCTGCAACCGATTAAATTCCGGACAACATGTACATATAGAAGATTTTTCAATCGCGCCACTGCGTTTGGCAACCCTTGTAGTACGTGCGATTTTTAGACATCAGGCATTCACGAAACGAAACAACGAATTATGCTATTCCACACTCCGTCGCTGACCGAAATCAGCACAGTATGCGACTGTCACAAAAAGATTTGCATTACACAATATTTCTGTTATGCATATGAAATCATATTTAACCTCATTGAAAATCGAAGCGTATTATCCGATGATGCTTTTTTGACAGTGTGTGGATGCTTTCAGTATTAATTCACCTGCATTGCTACTTGCAGTGCAGTGACCTGATTGTAAATTAGAGATACAGCTAGGAAGCCTTTCTCTGGTACTTTATTCTTCACGCGAGATATTATAAAATATACTTTTCTTTTCAGCTATTCAAGGCTTTTCCATACGCCGTAGCCGTGAGAGGCGCCAATGCTGAATTAAACTTCAAGTGCCTAACAGCGACACGTACGGAAAAGAGCCCCGAGGGTTCATTGGCAGAATACGTGTGGTCCATTTATGCCCGGAGAAGGAGACGAAAGGTAAAAATTAAATCACTTAATGAAGTGGCGTGGTTTCAATACGTGGTCACAAACTATATTAGATGTATGACTCGCGCCTACGATTTTATTTTAATCAGCTCACTGCATCACTAGTGGTATAATTCTTAACAAAATTGAATTTATGAAGACGTTTATAGCGTAAAAATTCCAGGTTGTATCATTTGGCTTCTCATGTTCAAATAACCGGTATTGTTGTTTAAATTTTTCGAACATATTTTATTATATCGCAGTTGCCTAGAAATACAAAACTGCGGCACTCAAAGAAGGCTTCATTTGGAAAATGACAAAGAACATCAAAATGTGTGGATATTCTTGATGTTTCAAAACTCATTACGTTTGACTGAATATTCTATTGCTTTTTGCTAGTTTACTGTTTTTCTTGGACAACTTAGGGCAAACTATCATGCCAATTCACCTATTCATCTATAGGCGTCCTTGAATACATTTGTTCGTTGACACATTAAGACCAAATTTGCTGTCATATGAAGAACGCTGACGTTGAGCTTTCCAGTGGACTCATTGCACCAATTGGCATTTCAAGCGTTCAATCGTAATAATACTTATGTATTGTTACATGACAAAACTTGCGACAATCCGGGAAAATAACTTTTTTTCAAATAAATGCGCACATGGTGCTCACTGTCATTTCATCTTGGACGGAAGGAGGACAAAAAAAAGGGGGGAACATACGCAGCCAGAGCAACGCCGTATGCCCCCCTGTCTCTTTTGGTTGTATTTTTGTGCTCTGTTTTCTTCACGAAAGGAGTACTGCTGCTAATGCATTATTGTTCAGGTGTAGTACTGCTTCTTAAAAACAGCTCCCCGAATGCTTTATAATGCTTCACGTAAATTTTTGAAAGAATAAAAACTGCAATTCACAACATCATGATTAAACGCGTCTTACGCACAAGAACATTTTTTTTTTTGGTGTGACCGCAAAGCAAGTCATTTAGACAATCACCTCCTGTTGAAAAACGTCTTGTGGACAAGAAGTGCCATTGCAAATGAAGCCTTTACTGGCTCAATAATTTTCTAGTGTTCAGTTTATCAAATCTTGCAAGTGGTGCCCACAATCAGGCACATCAAGCGCGTGTCATTAAATGATTTCACTTTATTTTCAGAAAAGAAGCCACACTGGTGTACCAGCAAGGAAGTACTCCAGAGACCGCTATCACCATAGTAAACTCTGGTACAACATTTCTATTACTTTTTACTATTGACGATTCCGTACAGTGCCTGTAATGTTTTCTTACGTTGGTGCCCATCAGTTGACCGTGTTTATTTTAACTAAAAAAGTAATGAGTGCAGATGGGCGTCATCGAAGATTGTATAATTCTAAATCACGAACGAAGTCATGGGGATTTATATCAGTTTCCTTTCCTTGATGAAGGGGAGCTCACCATACGAATGTAAAAAAGCGGGCAGCCCACACGCGGTAAAAGCGAATGACGTTTCTGTTGTAGCCTGCGTCTCGTCTTCCAGCAATCATGGTCAGGAGGACTCGGCGTTGATCCGCACAGCAATGGCAGTGAAAAGCGGCGGTTCCACAAGAACGCCGATAGGCTAGTCGCTTCGCTGGGGCTGTCTCCACGCGTTTAATGTTGTGTACACCATTGCCTCGAAGGAGTGAGTCACCGTGGTTGGTTTGCTCAGTTTTCTGCACGCTATTTACTACCCCAACGATGGGGAACCTTGTGTTCAAGGCAATCCAAATAGATATGTTGATTGTTGCCTAAGTGCCATAACACCTTACTCTCAAATTTTACGCAAATGCTAACTGTGTTATATAGGCCGGAAAGGCAAGGAACGTGCGATGTATATTTGGATGTTCAGCGCATTGCTATCATTGAGTGCGCCACGCCTCTTGGGTGAACCGCACTGTCTGATACAAACAGGAAGTGCAGCGAAGGGAAAGTCGAAGGCAGGCTTTAATGTTTTATGTTGAATGTGGGCGTGACGAATTCCGAATTAACTGCCACGAAAAAAAAAACAACAGTAACATTACAGAATTAAAATTGTAAATAGGGATATGAAAGTGAGCGAGCATAACTTCACGTTCCTACACTTCTCTTTTCAGACATCAGCAACCCTGACATCACTCGCTTCCTCTACACTGATTACGAAACATGCGCTATCCTCGAGATGAACTACTTTGGATACCGTAAGTCGTCTTAAGGTTCAGTTCAAAATACGAGTTGCTTGGGAGTGGACGCTAAAATGAATTATTGTTGTTCACTAACCTGCGATTAGAAAAAGTCACGTACGGTGACGAGGTATGTAGACGTTTAAAAGAAAACGCAAGAAAAAAAGCACAGGAAACTGCAACAGTGATGGCGAAATTTTTATGAGATAAAAAATACTTAAACCTTTGGCGATGTCTATGCAAGGAAGTCATTACTAATTTAACTCAGGTTTGAACGACTAATTGATGCTTTATCTGATAATATATGGCAGCAGGCAGTTTACAGGATGTTTTCAGAGCCCTAGATTGAGAACATTTGGTGGCAACAGTTACTGAAGAATAGCTTATCAACCTGAGATTCGCTGACAACATAACCTTGCTGAGTGGCTTAGTGAAAGAACTTGAAAGCATAATTACTGAATGATCTGAAAAGGAGACATGGAAAGCAGAATAGTGCGGGAATTACTTAATCTGAATAATAATAACAATAATAATGATGATAATAATAATAATAATAATAATAATAATAATAATAATAATAATAATAATAATAATAATAATAATAATTTCTGCGGCTTCAGATGCCGCAATGACGATATGATTACGAGGTTCCCCGTTGTAGAGGATCATGATTAATTCTGACTACCTGGTGTTTTTCAACGTGCACCTGAATTCATTTGCACGTATTTTATTTCACTTGGCCTTCAGGAAAATACGGACGCCGTGGCCTTTAGTCGAGCAAGAAAAAGAGCACAATTTTCAAAAAAATATTTATATTGGTTGACATTTGCACGCAATTCACACTACTTGATACTCCAGTAGAAAAATTTATACCTCAATCAAAAACAAATAAATAGTTTTCGGAGTTCCCAGTTGATTCCTATCTACGCAAGTGTTCATTAAGCAGATTCTACACAGTTCCCCACTGCCGTCAATCAGGAAATCATAAGGTGTTTTCTTGCTTAAAACAAAAAAAAATATATTGAAGGAATAATCAGGATATATCAGAAGAAATGTTTATTTACCTTCGATTACGGTAAAAGGCTGTTTTTTTTTATTTGGAACACTGCGTCGTGTAAATTTCCTCTCAATGTGGACAAAATTTTCTAAAATTTGTGATGTTTCCTTGTCATATTTGCAATTTTGAGTGGTCGGGAAATAGTTTTATTAGGAAAATATAAATGCTGCAGAGTAATTATTCATTACTCAGGTGTTGATGTATAACGTAACTGCAACGAGGTAAAAATCCAAACGCAGTACATTATGACAAATTTTCTGGAGGTGTACATAACAGAAAAAATTCAGTAGCATTGAAATTACAACACCCTATCCAAATATTGGCTTTTGCACATACACTAGCACCTACACTACATACACGAGCCAAATCACATGCTCTGGCAAATGCCCCTCCTCACTTGGCACCGCTCAAGCCAACCATGCCAAGGGGTGCACTGTCATTAAAAGCCGCAACGACGGGGATCAGCTTTGAGGTGGTCAGGCTTAGCCTGGCCCGTCCCAACGTGATAGACGCGTCCCAACGTAGACGCGCTAGTCGTGTCTATGAGGGCCAACAATACATTTTCACCGACCGACCGACTGACCAACCGACCAACCAACCAACGGATCCAATACCCAAAACAAACGCATTTGCTTAATATGAACGAGAAATGTGAAACGAGAAATAATACCCTCAGGATAAATTTTCAGACAAACGTAGCGCAGCCGTCATTTTGCAAAATTCATACGGCTTCAACAAGGACGACAAAAAATTTTGGTCTCTCCGTAATATTCTAGCAATGCACTTTTTTTCAATGCAATAAATAAAAATGCTTTTTTTTTCGAATGCAATTTGAGATTGAACTCAAGTAACGGGCGTCGGAGGGCTAATTGTACGACATTGAAACTGAAATAAAACTGCGCGGGTGAGACAACACAAGTAGAAGAAACTGACAGGACGTGCGCAAACTAATTGAATGTATTGAAACAACTGCATTTATTGAAAACATGAGGCTTCCAATTCTGGCCACACGCATTGCGTACAAGCACTCGTGACAGTATAACACAGAATATTCAAGGCCCCTTATCCACCCTAAAAACTCAAGCTCTTTCTTTGTTGTAGATAAACAAATGGTTCCCTAACGCACTCACATGGACCAAGCCTTCAGATAACGGACGCTTCCGATATTTCACGTGCCCTATTAGGGGCGAAGCTCCTAAGGGTGTGGGTCTGTCCCTCCTCTGTAGTTGTCGTAGTAGTAGTAATAGTAGGTAGGTAGATAGCCACGTATAGTGGAATGTACCCACTCCACGTGATAAAGATGACGATGACGCAGTATAGTGGAATGTACCCACTACACGTGATAACGATGAAGTATAAGCGCGTTCCAGTATGTGGAATGTACCCACTACACGTGATAACGATGACGATGACGCTGATGACCATGAAGTATAAGCGCGTTCCAGACCACACATTCTCTCTTTCTGCCATGGATGAAAACGATCAAGCTTCGCTCACTCATCATCATTCACTTCGTGGATATGGCGTGATTTTTTTCTCGGGTACGCCGCAACACTTCTGTTTGCTCAAAGAGTCGCTTGCAATTAGCGTCATACCTATGTACCGCCAAGTGTTGTCCACTATCTGAACCTACAGCATACGAGTGCGACAACGGGCGCTTATTCAAGCCCATTCCCGTTTGGCCCACATAGACGCTGTCACAGCATAGCGGGACATCAAGGAACTACCTCCGTCATGCATCCTACAAATTTTTCGTTTTGTGGTTTTTGCCGCAGTTGCCATTAATTAAATGTGAAACATTTCTTAGCGAACTGCAAGGATCATTGAGCGTTTCTATCTATCTATCTATCTATCTATCTATCTATCTATCTATCTATCTATCTATCTATCTATCTATCTATCTATCTATCTATCTATCTATCTATCTATCTATCTATCTATCTATCTATCTATCTATCTATCTATCTATCTAGCCGCCTACGTCTGGGTGCTCTCATAATTGCTTCCCGAACTTGGAATGGACCAAAATTAGTATTGAATGTAGGAGGGCTTGACGAATATGTCTGGCTGGTCATGCCATGAATAACATGAATATCCCGTCGCGTTTGTCGTCAAAACTTTTACTCCAGAGACGTGGGGCACATACTAGTGTACCACGGGTCTCGGTATGCGGCTATGCACCAAAAGTGAATGACAGTTTATATCTACCCAGGAACGGTCAGAGCAAACGTTGGTAATTTATATGCGAGATCGTTAAGGAAAACTCCCATTCGTGGCAATTGACCCGACCAATGCTAAGAATAAATATTAGGGTCCCAGCAGTAATCGAACCTAAGCATTCTGCGTAACAGTCAAGTATTCAACCACATAGCCACGCCATATCTCCCAAATATCTTTGGAAAACTAACCTACGCAGGCGTAATGTTGGTGAAATGAAACCTGGGGCTGCAGTGCTGGTTATGTAATTTTGCAAATATTACACATGTGCTCCGTATGAAACAGGCGTCCCGGTCGGAGCTGACGTCAATTGTATACCTAAGCGCCATCCACTGAAGTTGGTCTAGGCAGTACTACCCAGGGCTACCATCCTCGCAAGCACAAGCCGTTCAGATCAGTTTACCGCTTCTGGTCTTGGTAATACCCATACTGATGTTGGCTTCGTTACGCAACTGTAAACTGGTTATATAAAACATACCTATGTGACAGTTCAACATATGTCCGTGCGTACATTTGTAGATATTGCCGCGCGCGTTTGTTGTTTTCACGTTTGCTGTATTCGGTTTTCGCCCACAAAGACTGTCAATAACGCTCGGCGCAGACCAAGCCTTAGTGTTCGCGAAGCTTCGCGATTATAGTAGATCATCTTGTTAAGACTGCAAGCCGGACGCCAACCAACCAGATTATTCTAGAGCTTGCACGACCAGCAGTGATAAGGCTAGAAATTCGACGCGCGCTGTATAAAAGACGGTGCGTCCCAACGATGATCAGTTGATCGATGGCCGACGCTCCGTTCGCCGCGATCTGTGCCAGTGTATTGCTCTAATCTCACTTTACGTTTCACGGCCACAAGTTCGGCCAAATAAAGAGTTTCTTCATTGAAGCGCTGACTGTTGCCTTCGTCGACGTCACGACCACGTGACATCTGGTGGAGGTGCTGCTTCATCCATGCTCCGGACGCCCCCCGCGAGGCGCTGACCCAAGCCCAAGCCGCGAAGAAGACGATGTAAAGGATAACCCTGTTGGTCGCACCAGCCGCAGGCAGCAGGGACTAACGCCAGAGCATGGTCTCCTGCCGGAAAACAGCAGGACAACCAAGACATTGACTTGGACCGCAGGCACGATGACAACACCTGCGCAGCCTACACCCTTCCTGCTTCAGCAGCCCAGGGAGCCGCCGAAATTCCGGGGGTCATCGTGCGAGGACCCGGAAAGCTGGCTCGAAGAATATGACCGGGTTGCCGTCTTCAACCATTGGAGCAACGAAGACAAGCTGAGGCACGCGTACTTCGCCCTAGAAGACACCGCTAGAACGTGGTTCGAAAACCAAGAGTCGACCCTAACATCATGGGAGTTTTTCGAACCAAAGTTCCTGGCTATCTTCGCTAGCGTCGTCCGCAAAGAGAGAGCCGAAACTCTGCTTGAAACCCGCGTCTAGCTCCCCAACGAAAGCGTCATGCTCCTCACGGAAGAAATGACTAGACTCTTCCGCCACGCAGACCCCGAAATGCCTGAAGACAAGAAAGTTCGGCTCCTGATGCGAGGAGTTAAACAGGCGCTTTTTGCAGGACTGATGCGGAACCCTCCGAACAGTGTTCACGAATTTGTCTCGGAAGCGACGACAATCGAGAAGACCCTGGACATGCGCAACCGGCAGTACAATCGCCGTTCGACGCCGCAGGTTCACCGATATCCAAGGGCTCTGCTCCGCCAACCTGAGCGAAACGATCAGAGCGATGGTGCAGGAAGAGGTGCGAAAATTCTTGCCTCCATCACAGCCTCAAGTGGATTCCATTGCTGACGTCGTGCGCCATGAGATCCACCAATCCCTGGGCGTCCCTCACCAAACAGAGCCGCAGCCACAGGCTATGAGCTACGCTGCTGCTGTCCGCCGTCCCGCTACCCCTCCCCGCCCTCGTCAAGACGCCACTCCACCGCAGTTCCGTCGTCAGACACCACCGCCGCCACCATCGACGTCAGACACCACCGCCGCCACCATCGACGTCATACCGCCAGCGCTGCGCGCCAAGTAAAGCCGACGTCTGGCGCGCTCCTGACAACCGCCCGCTCTGCTACCAGTGCGGGGAGGCCGGCCACACCTACCGCCGCTGCCAGGTACCGACAAATGGGGCTGCGTGGTTTCGCCATCAACGCGCCGCGTCCACAGCCAGGTGAACGACCTCGCGACATCGACGACTACCTCACCGGAACAGAGTGGCAAGAGCGACGACCTTCCCGCACGCCGTCGCCCGACCGCTACATGTCACCGCACCGCCGGCCGTACACTGGCCCAAAGCGGGGTCGGTCGCCTAGCCAATTAAGGGCACAGCAACCGATGGAGGTGCGGTTGCTGTGCGACGAAATGCCGAAGATCCTCCGCGGCCGCCGACGACGACAATGCGACGAGACCTGCAGAACACGACGCGAAGCAGACGAAGCCCTGCCGACGAAACCTCGCGGACCTAAGAAAACCTGACGACGCAGCATGGAAGCACCGAAAAAATCAACGCAGCCGTGATCCGACGTCGCGACCTAACCGCAACGCAAGGCGACGGACTAGCGACCTCGACGTTCTCATCGACGGCCACAACGTCACAACTCTCGTCGACACTGGGGCCGACTATTCCTTCGTCAGTGGGCCATTCGCCACCAAGCTGAAGAAAGTAAAGACCGCTTGGAGTGGACCCGAAATCCGGACAGCTGGAGGCCACCTGATAACGCCGATTGGAGTCTGCACGGTGAGAGTCACCATCAATGCAGCAGTGGGCATGGACGCACGACAGGAATCATGACCTCACGCATCTTTCTGTTCATTCCACAGCTTTTTGGCGCCCTGGCCCTTGGCCCGGACTGCCATGGTGTCCCTCGTCACGCTGGCATGCTAGGCAACGCTTCGGCGACTGAGGAAGCAAGTTTCCTGGATGGTTATGCCTCACCTGCTTCGTCTTGGCCTGGTGACTACTGCTTGCCACAGGTTGGGATACGTCCTATCGGCCAGTGCTTCGTCGACGGTGGTGCCATGGATGAACTTTGCGACTGGGCTATGACGGCGGACGGCTTTCCGGCTGCTTTGTTTTCGTGTACTGCCGCCCTCCTCTGGCGGGTAAGGGCGCGTCACGGACCGCCGATCGCTTGATATCTACTACGCATCTACAACGTCATTATCTGCGCCGATGGCGAATCAACTTAAAGTCGGCGCTTCGAACGCACTCTTCAGTGGGCATGGACGCACGACAGGAATCATGACCTCACGCATCTTTCTGTTCATTCCACAGGTCAGTTGTTTTTCTATATCAAGACTAAAATATGATGATCCATTTGTAATCGTGCTTCCATGCCCAGAAGCAGTACTTGCTCCTTTTTGTTCTTTGCTATTACTTTTGTGCGGCGATGTTGAAAGCAATCCCGGGCCCCCCGAAAGAACAACCATGGGATACGCTAACCGAAGTTTTGAGAACATTACGCGACTTGAATCAAAGAACTAAAAGAATGGAAGATAACCAAAAGGAAATGCTCGGCGCTATTACTGAGCTAAAAACACATCAGGAAACAGTGGCGGGTGCGATTTCTGAAATTAAAACAAGACTTGCGACCGTAGAAAGTCAGACGGGTAATCTTGAAAAATGGCAGCATGAACTCGGTGACGTCGTCGAGGCGGTTGGAGGCATCGCAAAAGACTCTGCAGTCCTACACTCCCGATTGGATGATGCAGAAGATCGGTCCCGTAGGAATAATTTACTTTTTTATGGTATAACGGATGTTGCCACTGAGTCTGCTGTTCCATCAGAGCAAAAGATATTAGACATTTTAAATAGCACTCTAACCCTAAGCGTACCTAGTGATGACATATCACGGGCGCACCGTATCGGTCGTTTTTTTTCAAGAAAAATCACGTCCCATAATTGTCAATTTCACTGCCTATAAAACCAAAGAAGAAATCCTGTCCAAGCGTGCACAGCTAAAAGAAAACAACATTTCGGTCAGTGAACATTTCTGTACCGCTACAAGTCACGCCAGAAAAACCCTTATCGAATACGGAAAAAAAATCTGAACCTTCCATACAAGTTAAGGTACAAAAAAGCTATTAATTGATGGGAAATGCTATGGCTACGACGCGAACGAACAAAATGTCTATGAAATGAAGCCATCAAGTACCACTAATGGTACCGCGGCGTCTGTTCGAGTCTTAAGACCCCGGCGCAATATTTCAACAGCACCCACATAGGAATACGCGAAGGGTAGGGACGCGCATCCGATAATATCTAGACTACCGGTTCTCTTTACTAATATTCGTAGTGTCTTACCTAAAAGAGATCTTCTATGCGGCCTAATAAATGACTGTGATGCAGATATAGTTGCACTAACCCAGACTTGGTTGACGAGTCAAGTTACAAACTCCGAGTTATTCCACTGTAATAAAAAGTATGATGTTTACGGTACCGACCGCGCTAAGGGACTAGGTGGTGGCGTATTAATTGCTGTTAATGAATGTTTAGACTATTTTCCTGTGGCTGTAACATGTGAAATTGAGTGTGTATGGTGCTGTGTTTCTTTTAATTATAAAAAGTTTCTGATTGGTTGTTGTTACCGAGCACCATCATCTGCCGCGACTTTTTGTGACAGCATGTACGATTGTTTAAATCAAATAAGTACTCGTTTCCCAGATGCACCAATTCCATTTATGGGAGATTTTAATTTTCCGAATATTTTGTGGTCAGGCATGTGTCCTTTCTTAAATCCAACTTCCGCAGAATCGAAACGTTTTATCGACATATGCGCAGACTTTAGCTTACTCCAAGTTGTTACTTCGCCTACACGCGTAACGAACACCACATCATCCCTTTTAGATCTCGTGTTCACGTCATCAACAGATATAATATCCCAGGTTACACACTCGCCCGGTCTGAGTGATCATGACGTCTTGCATTTTACCCTTAGCCTTTCAATTTCCCCGTCCCACAACAGTCTTAAACCCATTCGTGACTACAAAAAAGCCAATTTCACCGCTATCAACCATGAACTTCGTGTTTTCCTTGATAATTTCCTGCCTAATGCCGCCAAGCGCTCGCTGGATACTAACCGGAATATGTTTAAAGAAAAAAATTCACGATCTTGTCAACCAGTTTATTCCGACGAGGCGGGTTCTCTCGAATAACAATGCGCCGTGGTATACTAAATCCTTGAAACGACTACGTAACCGAAAAAAACGCCTCTTTCGCACAGCTAAGCGGGTAGAAAACGAGGCTACATGGACAGCTTAGAAAGAAGCTGCCTCGACCTACACATCTGCAATAAAGAATACTAAATTTTCATTTTTTAATACTACCCTCCCGACCATGCTTATCAACAATCCAAAATGTTTCTGGAATGTAATAAAACCTACCGATTCAAAAATCATATCACTCAGTTCATCTACCGGCGAACCCCTACCCCAAGAACCACTGCGCTACTGTTCTAAACAATACGTTCATAAAGGCTTTCACACCTGCAAGACATGATCTTGAACTGCCATGGCTACCGCGCTGCAACTTTTTACCTATGGATCCGATAATTTTCAACCCCACGGGCATAACAAAAATAATAGATAACCTCAAGCTTACGTCTTCTTGCGGAATCGATGGAATCACGGCAAAGTTCCTGAAAAATACCAGTGAGTATTCCTCGATAATCTTAGAGAGCATTTTTTCACAGTCACACATGTCTTCATATTTACCTCTTGACTGGAAAACAGCAAAAATTATTCCGATTCCGAAATCAGGCGAAACTCACGATTCATCTAACTACAGGCCCATATCGTTAACCTCGATACCATGTAAAATAATGGAGCACATCATATTTTCTAACCTTGTTACATTTCTGGAAGAAAACAGCCTTTTCTCTAAGTGTCAACACGGCTTTCGCAAATTCCTTTCCTGTGAGACTCAGCTGGTAACCTTTACCAATGACTTACACGTGTATCTTGATAACGGTTTTTTTACTGATTGTATTTTTCTAGACTTTTCGAAAGCATTTGACAGAGTTAAACATGTATTGCTTCTACACAAACTAAGCGCACTAAACATCGACCCCGGAGTACTTGGCTGGATCTAATCTTTCATTTCTTCTCGTTCGCAATTTGTCGTAGCTAACGACTGCACATCTAACACGGCTCCAGTTGAATCAGGTGTTCGTCAAGGATCTATTCTAGGTCCTCTTTTATTTTTAATATATATTAACGATATACCCGATAACATTTCCTCAAAAAATTTGCTTATTCGCGGACGACTGTGTTATATATCGTAAAA
This sequence comes from Rhipicephalus appendiculatus, assembly GCA_030522465.1. Lineage (NCBI taxonomy): Eukaryota > Metazoa > Arthropoda > Arachnida > Ixodida > Ixodidae > Rhipicephalus > Rhipicephalus appendiculatus. Next base: position 43,339 of record JALIZH010007288.1, read on the forward strand.
TTAATGATGACTGTGACATAACAGCCCTTCAATCCGACTTAAACAACATATATAAGTGGTGCCTCAATTGGTGCATGGAGCTAAACATTAACAAATGTAAATCGATGCGCATTTCTCGCTCTAACACAACCTGCCCTACTTATGCCCTTAATAACTGCCCCCATTCAATCTGTTACAAGCTACCGTTATCTAGGCGTTCATATAACCAATGACCTCTCTTGGAAGCAGCACATACAATACCTAACATCAAACGCTAACCGCTCATTAGGATATTTGAAAAGAATTTTTTCGCTTGCACCTGTCCCATTAAAACGACTGCTATATATAACGTACGTCCGCCCCAAACTGGAATGCGCCTCATCCATTTGGGATCCTCATCAAGTCACATTAATTAACGAAATTGAATCGGTACAAAATCGCGCTGCTCGTTTCATCCTGGCTAATTATCATCGCACTGCTAGTGTTACATTTATGAAGAGTACGCTATATCCCATTACTGTCTCTTCGCAGAAAGGAATCGCGCATTTCATTATTTCATTGTTGTGTCCCAAGCGCACCTTTGTTACCGAGCGAGCCCCCCGAACCTCTTGAGTGAAGCGGTACACCGTTCCTGCGGACGTCCGGTTGTCGACTCCTTCCCTCTCCCCCGCTCGTTACAAACGAGTCACCGCGCGTTTTCCCCGGCAGTTCGGCTGCCGCCTCCAAGTAGGAATAAACACGTTTTTAACCGTTCCTGCCTGTCTATGCTTTTGAGGCTACCGCGCCCCGCGCGTACGTCTCTGGACCGACGACACATCCGGACATAACATTCATAAAATCTATTACCACAACGTATTCCTTCATTCACTTTGGATCCACCCAGCACAGTACCATTCTGCTCGTCATGGTCACGTGCATAAAGTCAGCGTACCTCGTCACAACACCATAGCATGTTCACAATCATTCCTTCCTAAGACCTCAATCGATTGGAATAATCTACCAGCATCATTAGTAACCATCACCAACCCCACTCGTTTTAAGAATGCACTAATAAACATTAAATCATGAATTGTACCAACGGGTACGTACAACGATTATTGTGTAGATTGGCTGTTTAGTGTATTCTTTGTGTTTTAATTTCTGTTGACTATTAATAAAGTGTACTCTTTGTGTGCAATATTTACCATTATGTAGAATTGTTATTTTCACTGTAACGTGTTTAAATATTCCTGTATTAATTTTTGCTCTTCAACTGTATTTCCGCCCCTCCCCTCTATATTGTACAAATGTACCCTGAGGGTTTCACAAATAAATAAATAAATAAATAACCGGACTTATCCTGCGAGCTTTGTAATCCTACAAAACTGCTCCAGGGATGTGATACTTGGAATGGACTTCCTAAGTGACCGCGGCGCCGTCATCGACCTAAGGGCTGAGTCGATAACACTAACCTCAGACGAAGCGCTCTCGCCCCACGCAACACCAGGGAACCATGCGTTGAACGTGATAGAAGAGCAGGTGACCGTCCCTCCGCGATCCAGCGGAATTATTTCCGTCGGCACCGAAAAACCTGCGAACTTTGAAGGCGTCATCGAGGGCGATCAGCACTTACTCCTGAACCGTCAAATTTGCGTCGCAAGAGGCATCGCCGAATTGCATGATGGCAAAGCATATGTGCTGCTCACAAACTTCAGCCCCGAATATAGGCACTTTAACATTGGTACGACGGTCGCCAAGATCGAGAAATTCGTGGACGCCAGCAATACTTTCGCCCTCTCCGATGCTACTGAACGTCCGATGCTACTGAACGACGTCAACCCGAGGCTCCCGAAGCACAAGCAAGACCAGCTCAAAAGTCTGCTCCTGCAATTTAAGGACTGATTCTCATCGTCGTCAAGAATTCGACAGACCCCAGTCGCGAAACATCGTATCATAACAGAAGAAAATGCGCGACCAATCCGTCAGAGTCCGTATCGAGTTTCTACGCGAGAACGGGAAGCCGTAAAGAAACAAGTCGATGAAATGCTTCGCGACGACATAATCCAGCCGTCCAAGAGTCCCTGGGCGTCCCCCGTGGTGTTGGTGAAGAAGGACGGAACCCTACATTTCTGCGTCGAATATCGACGCCTGAACAAGATCACGAAGAAGGACGTGTATCCCCTCCCCCGTATAGACGATTCCCTGGATCGACTCCACAACGCGAAGTATTTTTCCTCGATAGACGTGAAGACAGGCTACTGGCAGATCGAAGTCGACGAGAGAGACCGAGAAAAGACGGCCCTTATAACACCAGACGGCCTGTTCGAGTTCAAGGTCATGCCTTTCGGTCTTCGCTCGTCCCCCGCGACATTCCAACGCGTTATAGATACTGTAGTGGCCGGCTTGAAGTGGCAGACTTGCCTTGTGTACTTGCACGACGTCGTTGTGTTTTCCGCAAACTTTGACGAACACCTCCAGCGACTTAAGCTGTACTTCAAGCGGTCAATACCTCCGGACTCGCACTCAAGCCAGAAAAGTGCCACTTCGCTTACGAAGAACTTTTGTTCTTGGGCCACGTGATAAGTAAGTCCGGAGTACGCCCTGATCCGCAGAAGAAAACCGCCTTCGCTACATTCCCGCCACCCGCCGACAAGAAGGCCGTGCGTCGATTTCTTGGCCTGTGCGCCTATTACAGGCGATTTGTCAAAAACTTCGCCCGCATCGCCGAGCCACTCACTAACCTCACCAGGACCGGCGTCGAGCTTAAGTGGGAAACGCCGCAGGAGGAAGCATTTCAAGACCTAAAACGACGCCTGCAGGCGCTTCCGTTACTTGCGCATTTCGACGACCACGCCGAAACAGAAGTCCACACCGACGCAAGCATCGTGGGACTCGGCGCCCTCCTTGTGCAGAGGACGGATGGACTGGAAAGGGTTATCAGTTATGCTAGCCGGTCGCTATCCAAGGCAGAGACCAACTAATCCACAACAGAAAACGAGTGCCTTGCCATCATCTGGGCTACATCAAAGTTTCTCCCCTACCTTACGACAGGCCCTTCAAAGTTGTGAGCGACCACCACGCCTTGTGTTGGCTAGCTAACTTGAAATACCCTTCGGGTCGCCTCGCACGGTGGACCCTGAGACTTCAAGAATTCGACATTGCCGTCGTTTGCAAGTACGGGAGAAAACACTCCGACTGCGACTGCCTATCTCGTTCTCCCGTCGACCCACTCGCCGCAGTACGACCAGGATGATGACTGCTTCCTGGGAACCATAAGTGGCGACGACTTCGCCGAGCGACAGCGAGCGGATACAGAACTAAGGGGCCTTATGGAATACCTCGAGGGCAAGAGCACCACTGTTCCGAAGGTATTCAAGAGAGGACTGGCGCCGTTCTTCCTGCGAAACGGAGTCCTCCTAAAGAAGAACTTCTCGCCCCTTCGAGCCGAAGAACTCCTCGTGGTTCCTTCAGCAGTGAGGCCAGAAGTACTCCTGGCCCTACACGACGACCCGACGGCTGGACACCTCGGTGTTCCCCGCACGCTCGCAAGGATACAAGAGAAGTACTACTGGCCACGCCTTGCCGCCGGCGTCGCTCGTTACGTCAGGACATGTCGAGACTGTCAGCGACGCAAGACACCGCCGACAAGACCAGCAGGCTTTCTTCAGCCGATCGAACCACCTCAGCGCCCGTTCCAGCAAATCGGTATGGACCTACTGGGGCCGTTTCCTACGTCGACTTGCGGGAACAAATGGATCATCGTAGCTACGGACTACCTCACCCGCTACGCCGAAACAAGGGCCCTACCTAGAGGCAGTGCAGCCGAGGTAGCGAAATTCTTCGTTGAAGACATTGTCCTGCGTCATGGCGCCCCAGAGGTCCTCATCACCGACAGTGGTACGACCTTCACTGCAGAGCTAACTCAGGCCATTTTGAGATACAGCCAAACAAGCCACCGCCGCACCACCGCCTATCACCCACAGACCAACGGCCTCACCGAGCGTCTAAACAAGACCATCGTCGACATGCTGGCCATGTACGTCGACGTCGAGCACAAGACATGGGATGCCATCCTTCCGTTCGTGACTTTCGCGTACAACACGGCAGTGCGAGAAACGACGCAGCTGTCGCCGTACAATTTGGTCTACGGACGGAGCCCATCAACGTCGCTTAACGCCATGTTGCCAAACGTCACCGACGAGGAAAACATCGACGTCACCACCTACCTACAGCGCGCCGAAGAAGCCCTACAACTCGCCCGCCTACGTATCAAGAATCAGCAGGCGACTGACAGCCGCTGCTACAACCTTCGACGACGCTTCGTGGAATACCAGCCCGGCGACCGCGTTTGGCTGTCGACGCCGATACGCCGACGTGGACTTTGTGAAACTTCGTGAAACTTTGTGAAACTTTGTGGACTTTCTTCGGCGATACTTCGGGCCATACAAAGTGCTTCGACGTCTAGGCGCTCTGGACTATGAGGTTGTCCCGGACGGCATTACGAACTCTCAACGGCGCCGTGCGCGACCTGAAGTCGTCCATGTCGTACGCCTCAAGCCGTACTACGCGCGTTAGCGAACCTGAGTACTGCACCTATTGCTTTATTATTGTACTTTCTTGCTTTATTATTGTTGTTTATTGTTGCATGCATTTTCCCCCCGTGTTCTGTTTTAAGCAGTGTATCGGAACGGAACGAAAACCGAAAACGAAAAACGAAAAAAAACGATATTTTTGACCGGAACGAAAACGTAACCGAAACGTTATCTATTATTTCGTTCCGGAATGAAACCGAATTTTTTTTATCGTTTTTCGGTTCAAGCGGAAACTTGACAATCCGGGACAACCTAGGTCATGCAACGTGAGCAATAACGCACATCTCAGAGTACAGTACTAGCGCGTATATCAGGCAGTAATTCCAAAGTAGCGATGTGTTCAAATTGGCGAAAAACGGAAACAGTGGTAACCAGAGATCTTTGTAATAGCTCAAGTGGACTTTCGTGTGCCTGTGACACATGCCAGCGTGGAGGAAGCATTCTCGGCGAGGAAGTTTGTTTTATACGAACAGCGGTCTCGCATATGAGATGTACGCTCGATGACGGGCTGCTTCTGAGATCATGCGCGCTCCCTTGACGCTCAGCGTTCAGCCGGCTCGAAAAATTCGCAATTCACTTTTGAGAAAGTCTGCTATAATTTAGTAGGACACGGGTTTCCACTGATTTGTAGAAATTCGTGGTACAATTAGTTGTGCTCCTCTTCAGAACTTGGGAAGAACGTGTCCTAACCCTGTCCCACTTTCTTAGAGGAGCGTGAGTAAATATACGACAAAACCAATATTTTTTATCGTTAATCTACAAAATGTTTTCAAATACATAACGTTACGAACCGTTACGGAACATTATTTTTTTCGTTCCGGAACAGAAACGGAATGGAACTTTTTGCGGTGGAACGAAACTAAAACCGAAACGAAAAACATTTCGTTCCGACACCCTGGTTTTAAGCATCGGGACGATGCTTTTTTCAGAGGGGGGCATTGCCATGCGCGTTTCTTATTTTCGCGGTTGCTGTATTCGGTTTTCGCCCACAAAGACTGTCAGTAACGGTCGGCGCAGACCACGCCTTAGAGTCGGGAAGCTTCGCGATTATAGTAGATCGTCTTGTTAAGATTGGACGCCGGACGAAAACCGACCAGCTTATTCTAGAGCTTGCACGACCAGCAGTGATCAGGCTAGAAAGTTCGACGCGCGCTGTATAAAAGACGGTGCGTCCCAACGATGATCAGTTGATCCGACGGCCGACGCTCCGTTCGCCGCTATCTGTGCCAGTGTATTGCTCTAATTTGACTTTACGTTTCACGGCCACAAGCTTGGCCAAATGAAGAGTTTCTTCTTTGAAAGAAGAAACTCTTTAGTTGGCCAAACTTGTGGCCGACTGTTGCCTTCGTCGACGTCGCGACCACGTGACAATAACTTCCGGGTAATTTCGGTAAGGTTTCGCTTCATAAAAAATGACACCACAGTCACGTTCCCTGCGCATGCTTCGCATAACATCGATTACCTTAGTACGTTGGATCTGCCGAATTTTTCCAACTCTCGTGAGGGCACACACGCGGGACAACTTACATGGCACTGAAACAAACAAAAAAAAGACATTCACGCGGAATTTCTTCGCCACTTTATTAATACCATGCGAATGTTTGTGGACGTAGGGCGAAGCACCACATCCTCCCTTTTCTACACCTACTGCATTGTCGACACAAGAAGCCGCACTACGCATACAAATGGTTTTCAATAGTGACTCGGCTATAGTATTTGGGTGAGCCTCCGGAAATCCTGCTTCTCGAAGTCTAGACACCTGGGGGGGGGGGGGGGAAGCTGTCTTGGCGTCTATCGCTTTGACTGTGTAGTTTGTTATGTCACCGACTATCTTCTTTTAGATAAGCTTTTGTTACCTAGGTGAAATCTAAGATATTGAGTTCATCTGCTTCATGTGTTGCAGGTTTCGTTATTAAGTCTTTATGTAGTTGGAGCGTTTGCCTAATCCTTGCCTAGGCATTTTACCTCCAACATCAATTGCTGCTTCCGTGACAAACCTAGTTATTGGTTCGTTGATTCCCTCGATGGCAATATATTCCTTTTGACCTAAAGCTGTGTAATTTTTCCCGATCGCATTTCGTTAAGCTGATTTTACTCTTACTTGTCTAGGTCGAGATTTATTTTGGTGGTTGATCTTTCTCGAGATCTCGTCGAATAAGCGGTATCTTCACAGTTTCCAACATATGATCCTTGAACATTGCCTTCTGAAAAAAACCACACTAGTTCAAACGCAGACAAAGGAACATCACACGAGGATGGGCGCTGTCTGCCAACAAAGCTTTTATTGTGGGTGCACAACAATATGGCCTATGACAAGCTCGCACCCATTCACTTCTAAGTAACATTGCCTTGCTTGTGAGATCAATATGCTGTACTACGCCTGGGATCGCCCCTCAAAATGAAGACTAGTGCGCTCTTTGTTTGTGTGTTAAGGCTTTTCCGCGTCCTCTTGTTATTTTTGGGTGCGAAGAAGGTGCTCATTAACCGGAGAGTCTTCCACCTTTCTAATTCTACGACCATATTTTCTCAATCATACTTAGAGGCGATAGCATAGTTACCAATCGGTCCTTCCTCATTATGTCTTCTTCCTACTTTAGTATTGAAGTCACCCACGATTATGGTGTACTGTTTACGTCCTTTCCTGGTGGTTAGTTCGATACTCTCGTACAGACGTCTCCGTCGTCATGAGTGGATGTTGAAACGCAAACCTGTGGTAATTGAGTTTGTGTCTCCCGTGTAGTTGTATCACGAGGCTTGCTGCCATTTTACTGGTATCTGAAAAATTGTTCAGCGTTGCCTGTAAGGTATTTACGAACCATAAATCACAGGCCACTTTCTTTCTTATCAAAAAGTGCTCCTTAACAGAAGACGTGGCCGTTAGTACCATATACGCTTCCTGGGCTCTGTTAACCACGCTAAGGACAGTGACAACCCAGTTAATGCTTTCTGACTTGTAAAGTAACTCTTCTAAGCTTCAAGAAAACTTCAACAGTGCGAGAAAGGAACACCAACGGACAAAGAGAGAGCTGACACGGACAATTTCTAACATTCGTGTTTTTTTTTCCGCACTATTGAAATATTCTTCACGGTGAATTACCAACTCGCCCAAACGCTCACGTTAATCTTCTAATCTACCTTCGCTTCATAAGATCCTTGTCTTAAACGTTCCTAGGTTCAATTTTAATTCACGGTTGATTCGAATGTAGAGGGTGTGCTTTACAAGTCCGACTGACGCCGTGGTCCTTTGCTCGGCGACTGCTGAAACTTCTCAGTAACCTAAAGTCTGCAGATTGCATAGTAAAAGAAGTATTGGTCAGCTGCCAGCTCGTAATAAGATCACGTGCTACGTGACGCCAACAGGCAGCAAAAAAGAGTCTTCCATACTCGCCGTCACGGCTACTGGCAGGGCTGATTGACGCACCCACGTTTAAATGCACATGTGTACCTCATAAAGTGGACGGGGGAATGGCCGCCGCGGTAGCTCAGCTGGTAGAGCATCGGACGCGTTATGCGAAGGTCGCAGGTTCGGTGCCTGCCCTCGGCTAAGTCATTTTTTCGTCCACTTTTCTTTCTTCACATTTACGTTACATTTGCTACTAATAATATCCCCTATGATTTCCTTGGCAATATTTTCCCTCACTTCTCATTATTAGTAGTCTTCAGTAACATTGACAACGCATTGCGAAAAAAAAATTTCAGGAACTAAACCTACAATTTGTTAAAGTAAGCCTAAAAATGAATGAGATGAAGACTAAGATAATGCTGAGTAACCTGGAAAAAAAGATAAAGTTCACAATTGGAAGCCGTACATGGAGTGCACACAAGAATATGTATGCTTAAGACAAGTACTATAAAACGAGAGACCAATCACGAAAATAAAATTCATTGAAGAATAAGAGTGAGTTTGAGCGCATTCAGTAGGTGCTGCCAAATAATCTCAGCGAATCTGCCACTGTCATTAAAGCGCGAAGTATACAATCACTGCGTACCGCCAGTTCTAAGACATGGAGCTGAAAGATCGAGGATAGCAAAGCATCTGGGGAAAAAGTCGAGCACCACGCAGTGTTCCATAGTACCAATACTGATAGCTGTAGCATTACAATATCGGAGAACGTCAGAATGGGTCATGGAATGAACAGGTACCCTAGTCGATATCAAGCGAAAAAGAAAATGGACCTCGGCTGGCCACTTAATGCCTAGAACAGAGAACCGGTTGAGACTTAGAACAGCAGGTTCGCTACCAACGAACGGAAAACGCAGTAAAAAAAACAGAGTTACATAAAGCGACTAAGTAAAGAATTTCGCAGAGATAAAATGAAATAGGCTCACACAGGAAACGAGAAGCTAAGATAATAGGAAGATGCCTTCATCCACCAGCGGACATAAACGGGCTGAGAATTATGAACGCCAGGAATATCAAGAAGCAATTAACCGATACCTCTTACAGTACGTTGGCTCCCTGTTAATACCATTTACAACAAACTTTACTTCTCCTAAAGTTAGTTGCAAGTAGATGCTTATATCTTGGAACCAAACTTCGTGAAACTGATGGCACAGTAATTATTGCCCGCTACATTAGAAAGTTAAATAAAACGCAGACTGATCACCTGTGAGCCTGGCGACTTCTGACGAGGACAACTATTAGTTTCATGTTCCAGTTTGATGCATTATAGTTGGTGTGCGTTCATCTCGCCTCTTTCATATTGTTTGCCGAAATATCTGCATTTGCAAAGCTATTGTGAAACATTCATTTCTACCTGAAACCTGTAATTGTTTATATATGCGGATTTTTAGTAAACTCAATAATAGGCTGGAATTTTATGATAAGGACCAGTGTTTGCCACTTGGATCAAGGCGCACGAGTAACGCGGACCAAACTGTGCTTAGCTGGCTTTAGGGCGAAGCCCTAAAATGCTACATAAATGCCTTAAACTTTCTGCCATTGCATTCTCTCGCTAGCACTTCATGCCTTTGTCTCCATTGCAGAGTGCATCCTGTGGACGTCGGACGATAGGAAAGATGACATCGCGCCGAACTGCCTCGAAAAACATTCTGAGCTATGTGAAAACACCATCTCTCTGTACGACAAAGAGATGTGCGAGTGACATAATGTTGCACAAACGCTACACGGACGTTGTTTGCAATGAACATATCTGTATGTCACTTGCCTCGGGCATACGATACGGATAGTTTTGCGTCGACGAGGAAATGTCAACTACTGGTTTGACAATGAATTAGAGATAAATAAACTACTTTTCAAAATTCGTATTATACTCCTGTTTGTAAAATTTTTGTGACCAACTGAAAACTAAATGTGTAAAAATGGCCGCAATACCGACGATACACGAGCCGAACATTTCAATTTTATTCTAGGAGTTGCACCTGGAAACTTCTAATAGCGATCGCAATGAGAGCAGAATATGCGTCCTATGTCACGCAGGTTACTCGCACATGACAAGCCTCAGGAAGTCATGAGGGAGAGCGCACTGAATAGAATGGGATTTGCTGTGTTAATTTTAATTTGATGTCCCTTAGTTGCGATGAAGAGCGCATCAGCCATTGAATAAATCTTATTCTCGCAGGAAGGACCTTCCCCATATGAAAGGTAAGCTAAGCAGCTCTCAGAGTTTTCTTGATGAAATCGAGGATTACTCGCGTATATACTTATTTAAACGGATAGAAGATAGGCAGCTGTTACAAATTTTGCTTCCAAGTAAGTTGTATGATATATGACGTTAGTGCATGCCGTACGCAACAGTATGGCTACCAAAATCATCGTCGAAATGATGAGTCATACTTACGTGATCTCAATAATTTATTCTGATGTGAAAGTGTTTTTTTCAGCTTAGGTCGAAAATGCGGACCTTATGCGTCATATGCCTAGATAGTTCGTGTGGTGGTACAAATAGGTTTTTTTTCCACGGCCTCTAAATATTCATCTGTGCTGTGAAGGACTTCGTTGTTGCTTTACTGGCACATTAGAGCAAGCTGTAGGAGATGCAAGATTGCGATGCGAAATTTGTAAACAGAGGGTGTGTGCTGGACCCGACATTTCGATAAGTGAGTGTATCATTTTCAAGACTGCAATTGATTTCCTTAGCGCTTGTGTGTATATGCTTCGCACCCTCTCCTCTAATCTACACAAAGGCGAAGTAGAGGGCAACTACGGAAACGGGCGTGGGGGGTGGGGGGAAAATGACAGCTCGGCTTGACGAATTGGGTGAGCGCAAAGGAAAGAGGTACACCGCGAAAAAAAGAAAGGGGAGGGGGGACGCGTTTCTCTGAATTATGACTGTCAGAAGAAAGCACCATTGACAATGGTAAATTGGGCATTCCTAGAACAACGACTTAACACCCATCGGTTTCCGTTGTGTATGAACCATATTGTATGGACTCAAGAGCCCCTTTTGAAGGGCTTATACCTGTTGGCTGAAGTGTAATGAACTTGTGAAGAATGTATGACTCTGTATAATTTCTGTCTCTTGGGGACCGGAAGTTCACTGAAGTATGTAAACTTTGAGATCATCAGAGATCCTCAAAGTTGTGACCTGCTACATCAAAATACTGCGTCACTGCTTTTGGTAATTTCTTTGCCATGTCGGCGAGATGCCCGTTTCATCTAATATTAACAGACTGTGGCATTTCGTTAGTGTACCGTTTGTGACAATTGAACATGCGATTATGTAGATAACGTTTGAACTAGTGCAGTTAAAGTTAAATTTTTTATGATGGACATAATTACTTCCGGTACTTTTAACTATAGCGTTCTTGTCCAAAATGTAATACTTGCAAACACCTTGAAGATGACGTTAAAGTTAAAAGCAGCGCAAGTGATTACGTTCATCATATAAAAAACTAATTTACTTGAATAGTTCTACCTGCAGATTTTCCCCGCAGAACAGTTTAACCTTGAAGTTTGAAGCAGCTCGCCCAGCTACAAGTTTTATTGAACAGAAGTTTAATTTAGCTGTCTTATATTCAATTTAATTCAATTAATTTATTTGGGCATTTTAGCAAAATGCCCACGAAGGGGGGCAAAAGGAGAGCGTCTGTCTCCTGACTTGGGCCCACTCTTCCGTAAGGCACCTCGGGCAGTACAGCAAGAGAAAACATAGAGATATACAAAGATATACATACAAACAAAAAAATTGAAGGACACTTCGTACATTCCAAAGTGTGTTCGGAGAAAGCGTGTGGCCATTCCACTGACTATGTCATGACTTTTTTCTTTTACACTCTCACTGGAATAACACACAAACCGAATGTGTGCGTGTTTTCTTTTTTAATTTTTTACCGCGAATCGCAGCGAGACGCGAGACTAATCTTCCTCCATTCGCATGCATTAGTATTTTCTCGCGCATCGCGCATCGCGCAAACGCCGTCCGCGTTCCAGCGCTTAAATTGACGGACCCTTTGTAAATTCGAAAGTGTATTCCGTGGACGGATGTGTCCATCGAGACGGCGTCGGTCAGAATGATTGCAAGGGCTGGGCACAGCGACGCTACGCTACGCAAGCAAAGCGCGAGTGCTGTAGAGTCCGACGCGACCGCCGTCCGTTTGCGCACCCCGGCGGCCACCTGATTCCGTTCCAGAGCTCGGATGTACAGACGGACGGACAGACCCACGGACGGACGGCGGATGGACAGACAGACAGACGGACGGACAGACGGATGGACGGAGAACAGACGGACGGATAGACGAACGGAAAAACGGACGGACGGCAATACTGACAGTTGGGCGAGTTGGTATGTGTCCATGATTAAAAACGGCGCAAAGAACACGAGACACAAACGAAAGATACACGAAGACAGGCGCCGCACTCTCAACTAATCTTTATTCACGTCGACTCACACTTATATACATGCACGTGGTCACACAAACGATGCAAAAGTAAAAAACAGGCAGGGGTTATCACGCTAACCCACTCAAATACGAAACTTCTTGTTGCTGTAGGGCGATGGATGCAGCGCTGATACATGAGTTGTTGTTATGAATGTGCAAAGCCTCTATTATCTCGCTAGTTGTCTGTTTATTATTCCTGGCGATGATGGTGGTTTTTTCTCAAATTGAGGAGCGCACCCGCACTCTTTGCAGTGCGCGCCTATATGTGATAGACCAACGGTGCGATAATTGGTGTCATGTTCCCTTAATCTAACGTTGACGCACCTTCCGGTTTGTCCTATGTATACAGCGTTACAAGACAAGGGAAGCTTGTACACCACCCCCGTTGCGCAGTCAGTAGATGGGGATCGGTGGTTAACACCGCATCCTGCCATTTTCTTGTTCTTCCTTTCTTTGGCCTTCTTGCTGGCACGTGCGAATATTCGTTCCAGCTGATTACAAAATGAAAAGACCACTTTAACACCAAATCGGCCTGCCACGTTCTTCAACCCGTGCGACAGTTTATGCACATAGGGTACTACAGCTATTTTCTTATTACTTTCCAGGTTTTTGTTTTTCTTGTCTCCGTTCCCTTCAGACGTTAGTGATCTGATTAACTTTTCACATGCTCTGGTTACTACATGTTCCGGAAAACCCACGCACACCAACCGACCCAGTTGTCTAAGCACACTTTCCGTAATTCTATGATAGCATGACTTCTGGACAGCCGACCTCAAGCATGAAGTGGCCGACCTGAAGCATAACGGCCACGCTCCAAAAAAGGCCTTCTAAGTTACTCGTCAGGCCACTCCAAAGTAGTAAAGAACGGCATCGCTACTTCATGCTTGAAGTAGCTCCTTAGGCCAGCACCCGTTCGCCGTTGAAGCTCCCCTGGATGCGTCGCCGGCTCAAAAGGACAATGAAACGCCGTGCGCGCCGAACGCCGAGCGGTTTGCTTCTAGCGCACCAGAAATTCGAAGTTAAATAAAAGAAATAAGCTCTGTGCATAACTGGTTATAATGGTCGTCTTCACTTTCACCATCGTGAATTGTGAAATGACAACCATCATGCTAGCGCAGCACGGGCGCTTTGTCTAAGGTAGCAGTAGACGCTCTTCCCTCGCGGCGCCGGCTCAACAACAAGAGAAAAGAAAATAAAAAAAAAGTCACAGTTTCACCGCAAGGGTGAAGCAATGAATGCGATAGCAAAAAATTGTAATGTTATACGAAGTGAGGCTGGCAGCTAACTCTTTTTTGATCCGATCTCACGCAACTCTAGAAAACGCTTGTTTAAGAGAATTCTCTTCGCGTTGAAAGCGCAGCACGTAGAAGGGTACGCCGGCCCAGCCGCCGAGATGGGGAGATGAGAAGGGGAGATAAAGCGCGCGCCCGCGCCCGCGCTCGTAAAATCGAACGTCGCCCCCCCCCCCCCCCGCCCGCTGTCGGCCGCCGAGAAGGGGAGATAACGCGCGCGCCCCCGCTCGTAAAATCGAAGGTCGCTCGAGGGACCCCCCCCCCCCTCGCGTCTTTTAACGCTCACGAACGACTGGCGGGCCCGGTTATATATATACATATACGGCAAATGACGCCGACGCGGACGCCGACGCCGACGGCGAAAACCAGCCGCGAGTGTCCATATAATTGCTATCGCAATAAAAAGAAACGGCACGTAGTGCAAGGCGCTCGCGGTGTTCGGCGCGCGTTGCGCAAAAAACAAGGTGCGCGGCGCAATAACAGTTCGCGTTTAGAAACGACAATAAAATTTTCCGAAAACCATGTTTGTACATATATAAAAAAAAATAAGGACCCACTTGACATTACTTAGGGCTCCTCGCAGAATATGGATAGTCGTCCTCAGAAACATAAACGTGAATATGATGAAGACGAAAAAAATCCCGGCAGATCCCACGCACTGTGGGAATCGATGTAATGCGAAGCAGCCAGGAAGGAGCATGCTTTGCATAATTGGCATATCATGTTTTACATGTTAGGACCTGTCATTTATGTTCGTCATACAGTCACGTCGCGCAATACCAATTTTGGTGTATATCAAGCTAACGAACTGTACGCAAGCGCACCATGAACGTGGAATGTAAATGGCGTTGTAGATGACAAGCACGCCAAGATTTTCATGTTAGCACCTGCCACTTATGTTCGTTATACAGTCATGAAACTCACTACCAAATTTGGTGTATATCAAGCCAACGAAACCGCCGCGAGCGCGCCATGAGCGTGGAATGCAAGTCATGTCGCTCATGACATGTCATGATTTCCATATTACCACGTGTCATTTATGTTCGTCATACAGTTATGTCACTCAATACCAAATTTGGTGTATATTAAGCTAACGAAACGGCCGCGAGCGCGCCATGAGCGTGGAATGCAAGTCATGTCGCTCATGACATGTCATGATTTCCATATTAGGTAAGGTGGGGGAAAAATGAGACAAAAATTTGAAAACAGTGAATATTTATTTTTATTTCACTCTTTACCCTTAAACGACAATGCAGAAACTTTCCTTTTGGTACAAGGTATGTGCTACATAAATATGACCATGTTGCCACTGTTCAAAAGTTTATTTTAAAAAAAGAAATAAAAATGCACCAGATGTCTCATTTTGCCCCAACCTGCGGGCCAAACGAGACAGGGTGAAAAAAATTTAACCCTTCAGTTTTTGCAGTAGAAGCACTTGAAATTAAACTCCGTGGGCCCTCACGCAGCCTTCATGACCCCAGTCCTTGCACTCCATGCATTGAATCCAGACAGAATCCGGCGCTGTTTTGCTCCAAAACTCCTTGCAGATCAAACACCACCAGTCTTTTTTGTGCTATTGTTGTATTTTGTTGAAAGCTTGCACTTCATTGAATTATTCAACGGTTGGACGCTAGATATAATCTGACGCATCTTCTTCGCCTCCTTTTGCCGTTTTGGTGCAGAACTGCACGGGCGTTTCGTGGCTTTCAGCTTCGTCAGCCGGGCTTCGTGAGGCGATGAATTTAAAACTGTGCTAGATTCGAATTTTCTAGCACAAATTTGGTATTGAAGGAAAACTCGATGGCGAGACGTGTTTGTGAACAGCTTGACTTGGACATTCTTCCAAATTTGCGTTCGCCATTTGAGAGCATCCTTGGGAATGCGGAAAAATCTCGATGGAGCACGAATGGAGTGGGTGTCCTGAACAGCAGTGAGTGCTTTTTGACGTCGTTTTCCTACCAGGAAGCTTTATATGATATTCTCTTGTGCGTCCGAACCTTCCTAAACAATAAAATATAACATGTAATGAGTGTAAGTAAATGGTTCACTTAATGAGACACTCTCTAAGGCAATTCAATGCCTTTTTGTCGCGTTTTGCCCCCCCCTCACATTCCCAAATTAAAAAAAAAATTCCGCTTTGGCCCCGCGCACCAAGTGAACTGAAATTTTGGTGGTATGTAGCTAGTAGTATATAGTAACAATATAAATACTTACGTTGTTGTACTGACGCCAGAGTATCTTCATGCACGGATCCGAAAATTTGGCCCAGAAGAATTTCACCCCTTTTTGACGGGTCACGAACACACTGACACCAGCCGCGTAATTTTTCTCACGCGAACGCTGTGAGCAATCATCAACTTTTACACATAAAAAGGTGGACAACTACCAGCACCTCTCGCTGAAATATAGAAACAAAGAATAGAGCTTTCTGTATTAGCTATAGAGGTCGGCAAAGCCAAAATGTCGCGTTTTGCCCCGTGTCTCATTTTTCCCCGCCTTACCCTACCACTTGTCATTTATGTTCGTCATACAGTCACGTCACTCAATACCAAGTTTGGTGTATATCAAGCGAACGAAATGGCCGCGAGCGCGCCATGAGCGTGGAATGCAAGTCATGTCGCTCATGACATGTCATGATTTCCATATTACCACGTGTCATTTATGTTCGTCATACAGTCATGTCACTCAATACCAAATTTGGTGTATATCAAGCTAACGAAACGGCCGCGAGCGCGCCATGAGTGTGGAATGCAAGTCATGTCGCTCATGACATGTCATAATTTCTATATTACCACGTGTCATTTATGTTCGTAATACAGTCACGTCACTCAATACCAAGTTTGGTGTATATCAAGCTAACGAAACGGCCGCGAACGCGCCATGAGCGTGGCATGTAAATCAAATCATGTTGTTCATGACATGCACGTCATTATTTGCATATTACCACCTGTCATTTATGTTTGTCATACAGTCACGTCACTCAATCCCAAATTTGCTTTATATCAAGCTAACGAAACGGCCGCGAACGCTCCATGAGCGTGGCATATAAATCACACTTTTCATAACAAGTTAGTCATGATTTTCATGATATGACCAGCCATTTATGGTCTTCATACGGTCATGTTATCACATACCAAATTTGGTAGAAATCCCATTAACGATACGGCCAGGAGAGCACAAAGTCGTAGGCGGCTAGATAGATAGATAGATAGATAGATAGATAGATAGATAGATAGATAGATAGATAGATAGATAGATAGATAGATAGATAGATAGATAGATACGCTCAAAGTCGCCGAAGTTCGCTAAGAAATGCTTCGCATTTAACAGCTTGGCAAGGATGCGTAACGCAAAGCCAAAGCAGCGGCAGCAATATGAGCCCGGCAACAGGCTCCTGCTGTTAAAGCACCACGAGCGGAGCTACAAAAGTTACGCCGCCAGGATCCTACCGTACGTGCTAGAGCGGCCGAATCTAAGCGCCGACGTTGCCAACCGTTTCAAAACGTACATAGTCGTTTGCTTCCCATTTCTAAGGAGCTTCGCTTATCGATTGTATTCGTACTCGGAACAACTGCTAATTTTTCAATCACGAAAATCACTAGCAGACGCTGCCTGCGTCGGCGTTTCCAGGCGAAGGGTTTGAGCGTAGGAGAGGAGAGATGGGGGAGGGGATGCGCATGCGCATTGGGGGGTGTAAACGCCATGGGAGGGATGCCAAGAGGAGAGAGAGGGGCAGGGGACGCGCATGCGCAATGGGGGTGTAAACGCCGCGGAAGGGATGCCTAGAGGAGAGAGGGGGGCAGCGTAGGTGAGAGAGGGGGGAGGGGACCCGCATGCGCAATGGGTGTGTTAACGCCGCGAGCGGGAGGGATACGTAGAGGAGAGAGAGGGAAAGCGTAGGAGAGGAGGTGGGTGGTGAGGGTTTGCGCATGCGCAGTAAGGGTGGTCAGGACGCACACCACCACCACCGGACGGACGGGCGGACGGACGCCGGACGGACGGACACCGGACGGACTTGAGCATGAGACATTAAAGGCTTTCGCCTTAATAAATAAACGAGGAATACTACAACAGGAGAAATAAAAGATGGAAGTAAATCTGTTCCTCAGCAAGAATTACAAGCGCACTGTCATCAGCACCATTCAACACATTCAAATACATACACATTGAAATGTAGTATGAAAAACAATGAATACAATAAATATATTAAATTCATTAAATATTTCAGCAGTACATTAAATTACATTATGGCACATTCAATTTATTACACTCATAATTCATTTCCTAAATTGTGTATTGTAGCTTCCCTAACGTATTCAATTATATCAGGAATCTTGTTGCGCAATATTACAATTTGGTTATCAATTGACTTTACACCATATCTAGTCCGGCACATTGGCCCGACCAACGCAACAGTACGGAGATTATATGTAAGATGTATGCTTAAATATGTGCCTGAGAAAATTGAAAGTTATCTGTAATTTTTGTAAAGATTAACATGGCTAGGTGCATCCTATAGCACTCTGGGAAACGCAGTACATTATACGCACGAAAAAGAGACATGTTTGTGGCTACCGAGGTAGCTAATAAACTTAGTTATTATAGCGTTCGTTTCCCCTCTTGGATCCCTGTTTTCAAATCATAAGTTGAACAGTATTTTCAAGGCCTGGGTATGATGGGATACCATAATTTTAAGCCTTTAAATGGAAGCATCCTTCCTCGGGGAGGGCAGGGAGAGTGTAGGGCGCATACATAGGCGTGCGCACGAGGGGGGGGCAGAGGGGGGCGGCCGTCCCCCTAGTCACCTAAGAACCTAAGAGGGGGGGGGGGGGGCGCAAAGTCTGCTCCATACATTGACTTAATGAGGAAGGGGGGCGCTGCGACGAACTTGGCCCCCCCCCCTGAACGGTAACCCTGCGCACGCCTATGGGCGCAGATGGCTCCCCACCTCATGTAGTGCGTACCTTAGACGCCTCATGTAGTGTTGCGATGAAGCTTGCACAAAACTTCGAAAATTCGTCGAAGAGAAGTCCATGGTATATAGGGGGAAAGGGGTAATCTTGCCACAAAATTTCTGCAAGAAGACCCAGGCCCTGCAGGTGGGGCTGTTTCTTTACCACTTCCTATTCCGCGTTTGTGTGCACGGGTAGAGCACAAAGCTATGGCCTTAGCTCGCCCACTGTCTGCGTGTCTGGTTTTCCTGTTCTGAGACCCACTGGGTTTCTCTGCGCAGGCTCTTCACTTGCGTCACCATTGTACTTTGTGTTTCTTTTGCAGATAGAATTGCTGGAATGTTAGAGCAGAATCTATAAGTAAGCGCAGCGGTGGCACAATGGTTCGGTGGTAGGCTGCTGACACGAAAGACGCGGGTGCAAACCAGGCCAAGGCGGTTGCAGTCCGATGGAGCCAAAATTGTAGTGGCCCGTGTTCCGCACAATTTCATTGAAAGTTGAAGAATCTGAGGTGGTCCAAGTTATTGAAAGCCTTCCACTACGGCGTCTCTCACAGCCGTAGTCGCTTTGGGACGTTAAAACCTGCAAACCAAACCTTTTATTGCATTCCATCTTTTGTTTAGAAAAACAATAGAACAGTTATACGTACACATGCACCGCAAGGTTTTCCTTGTTTTTGGCGAGGGCACCATCATTTCATTGTTTTTAGAAGGGCACTTTTGTCACCAGCTGTCCGTCACTGGATCAGTCAACAATGGTTCAGAAACAGCAAAAAAAAAAACAAGAAATGCATGCAGTCAACGACTCTGCGGCAACGAACACTGTGATGTTTCGATACAGAAAGTTCTACAGAATCCGTCTGACAAGCGCTGCCAACGTTGATGTGGTTGTAATTGAAAGAAGGTAGTGGACCCCCAAAATTACTGATGGCATATTCAATTACTATTTGTGGTGATCATGCTCAGATGTCCCCTTTTGCTGTTCATTGGCGATCGTGCGGTTAGGGGGAAGTCAACATTAGCCAGACGTTGCATTGATGTCTGTGCGAATAAAATGAAGTCTATGGATCGAAATCGCAACAATAACGAATGAAATAGTTCTGTAAATTCGCGCCGATCACATGAAGCTTTAGAAAATGTCTTAGCATAACTTTTAGATTTTACCAGGTGCAAAATCAGAGACATACTGTGACTCAGTGTCACTATTTCTGCTTAGCTCACGTGAACCCTTGTAGCCTAAGTTTCCTTAAACAAGGATGCTGATTTTGCATCATTGAATAGTAGAGCTTTCTTACCTTGAAAGCGTTAAGAGTGTCGTGGTGATTACTGCGCTGCTTCAAAAAGAAACGAGCCGCTGGGGGAAAACAAAGAAAGGTGGAATACAGCCAGCGTCAGCAGTAACACTGGGGCCAAGGAATAAATTGCTGCTCGCGAGACGATAGCAGTAGTCAGGAAGGTTCTCGATAAGCTAGTTGGGCGTTTTACATCAGCGAAATTACGCACCGGTAGGTCAGGCCGCAGAAGCAGTAGCTTGTTAAAGAGTGAGATTCAATGTATCTCACGAAAGGCTGTAACGAACTTCAACATTTCTCGCGGGCAACGCCTCCGCACGGATACTAGAGCTGGCAACTATAGCAGCGGAGCGTGTTCTTATTGTTTGTCGTGTGGACTCGTGCTGCCCTTGCAAGGTCCCTTTATATTACAGCAAGAACCATGCAGCTGTCACGCTCCTAATGCACTGTTGCTGTACCCACCCCGCCTAATCAGTGCAGTTTTAATTACGCGAAACGGTTAACAATTGTCCGGTGACAAGCGATTAGTCTTTTCAATACACTACAGAAGGGGGGCAAGAATAACTGTTTGGGCGTGTTGGGGGTGTGGATCAAGATGGCCGCACAAGACTGTCAACGTCAACTCGACAATCGGTGTATATATATATATATATATATATATATATATATATATATATATATATATATATATATATATATATATATATATACATTGTAGTGACAAATACGGTTATTGATGGAGAGACGACGAAGAAGACGGTTGTTGTGGTTGATGCTCGAGCTGGTTCTGCTGTGGCCACTGACTGCTGTCTCATTGCCGCTCGTCACATAAAACGGTTGCCTTACCTCGACTGCTAAACGTCGTCTATCAATTGGTGGAGAGTGCTGGTTTCCTCACCCTGGAACTCCGATCCCGAACTCTACCCCAACCCCCCGCCTCGCCAATGCCTGACGACATGGCCCAGCCGCCTGCTGCCCTAATCCCATCTGTCACCTGTTCCGGCATGCCACGACAGCGAGATCCGGTGATTTTCAATGCCACCGACGACCAAGATGCTGAAGACTGGCTGTCCCAGTATGAAATAGTAAGCGCTCACAATAAGTGGGATGATACCGACAAACTTGGCTACCTTCACTTCTATCTCGCAGGTGTGGCACAGCTCTGGTTTAACAACCATCGAGCTGACATTCCCACTTGGTCATCCTTTAAGACGCGCTTTACAGAAGTCTTCGGCCGACCCGCTGTTCGCAAGCTCCGCGCCGAACAGCGCTTGCGCGGTCGTGCACAGCGCTCTGGCGAGACCTTTACCTCTTATATTGAGGATGTTCTCGACCTCTGCCGTCGTATCAATCCCGAAATGTCCGACACTGACAAAATCCGGCACATTATGAAAGGTATCGAGGACGACGCCTTCCACATGCTCGTTGCCAAAAACCCCCCAAACTGTCGCCCAGCTGACTCAGTACTGCCAGAGTTACGACGAGCTACGGAGAGAGCGCATTTCTACGCGACTTCCGAGCCCCGACGCGGCCACCACATCTGCATTGACCGTTGGCGCTGTTTCTGCCGAACGGACCACGCTAATGCAACACATCCAGCAGTTTGTCCGAGAAGAAGTGGCGCGGCAATTGTCTCTTGTGCCCTACGTTCCGACCAGTGCGCACACGCTGACCCCAACTCTACGAAAAGCGATAGAGGAGCAAGTTTCTGACGCTCTGCCTTCCACCTACCATCCTTCGCCTATCTCCGCACCTCTGACTTACGCTGAAGTTGCCAGACGACCATCGCCGTCACTACCACCCTTTGCGGATCCTACTCCACAGCCTAATGCCTTCTACGCAGCGAGTCCGCCTGTCCGCCCGGCCTTCTGTACCGTCGAAACTATTTGTCTGATGGCCGCAAATGGCTGCTGGTAATCCCTCGCCACCTACGTTCCGAAGTATGCGCCTCCTTCCACGGGGATCCGCAATGCGCCCATGCTGGTGTGGTGAAGACGTATGCCCGCCTCCGGATTCGATACTACTGGCGTGGAATGTACCGCTTTGTTCGGCAGTACGTCCGGTCATGTTCTCTGTGCCAACGCCGGAAGAGCTCTCCTCACACGACCACAGGGCCACTCCAACCACTGCCGTGTCCCACTCGGCCTTTCGACCGCATCGGACTCGACTTGTACGGTCCCCTACCGTACACACCGAATGGAAACCGCTGGGTCATCGTGGCCGTGGACCACCTTACGCGCTACGCTGAAACTTCGGCGCTTCCAGAGGCCACCGCGCGTGAAGTCGGCTTGTTCATTCTTCGCAACCTCGTTCTTCGGCACGGTGCACCTCGCGAGCTCCTCAGTGACCGCGGGCGTTCCTTCTTGTCCGAGGCCGTAGAAGCCCTCCTCCGCGAATGCAACATCGTGCATCGAACTACCTCCGCATATCACCCCCCAAACCAACGGGATGACTGAGCACTTTAATCGCACGCTAGGTGACATGCTCTCCATGTATGTTTCCGACGACCACACGAATTGGGACCGCATACTGCCATTCGTTACGTATGCCTACAACAGCGCCATTCAATCTACTACTGGATTCTCCCCGTTCTTCCTCCTCTACGGTCGGGAACCTTCCTCGTTCATGGACACTATCCTTCTGTACCGTCCAGACCCTTCAGAATCGACGACTCTAGCCGAGGCTGCCACTTATGCCGAAGAATGTCGGCAGCTCGCACGTTCCCTTACCACGCAAGATCAGGCTCGCCAGAAGCACTCTCATGACCGAAGCGTACATCCTTCGTCATACTCCCCTGGAACAATCGTGTGGCTCCGTGTGCCCTCATCTGCTCCCGGCCTTTCTACAAAGTTCATGCCTAAGTATGATGGTCCTTATCGGGTCCTGCGCCAGACGTCCCCAGTCAACTACGTTGTTGAGCCTGTTCAGCCACCTATAGATCAACGGCGCCGCGGGCGCGAGACTGTGCACGTCGACCGACTGAAGCCTCACTACGACCCACCAGTCCTACCTGTGCCATAGGTCGCCAGGATGGCTCCTTTTCCGCCGGGGAGTGGTTGTAGTGACAAATACGGTTATTGATGGAGAGACGACGAAGAAGACGGTTGTTGTGGTTGATGCTCGAGCTGGTTCTGCTGTGGCCACTGACTGCTGTCTCATTGCCGCTCGTCACATAAAACGGTTGCCTTACCTCGACTGCTAAACGTCGTCTATCAACATTATTAATGAGAACTAACAGACAGTGATGCCAAGGAAAGTATAGGGGACGTTATTAGAAGTAATTGTAATGTAAATGTGAAGAAAGGAAAGTGGATGAAAAGATAACTTGCCACCGGCAGGATCCGAACCTGCGACCTTCGAATTATATATATATATATATATATATATATATATATGGGTATAGATCTCTGGGTCCGGTAGGATGTAGGATAGACGATTGAAGAGAAGGAGGTACGAATCGTAGTTTTATTGACAACAGGATAGAAAGCTGGGCTAGTTGGTACATATGCATCCTTGAAGCAGCGCTAAAAGACAGAGACTAAGAAAAGGCGAACACACAAGACGAGCGCTGACATTTTATTGACATTTCGGCTGGTAGGCCAGCCTTCGTCAGGAAGCTTGCAATACGAGGGCTGTTCAAATAGAAACCGAACTTTTCCAATAGCGCGCCAACTACCAGAGGGAGCGAGCTGCGGCTACTAACTGCACGTAACGGTAAGTCTAAACAAGAAAGTGTCGTTGCGCGAACTTTACAAAAAGGTAACTGGACACAGTGAAGGGAACACGTACAAAACACATGAGCGCAAAACACATTCAGCATGTTTAACCAACTAGCCCGATGTCAAGTTTTTCTAAAGAAAGTGTCATTGGCCGCGTTTTGCTCTGATCCTTAATTAGTTCGCGAGCTACAGCCGCTAAAGTGAGCAAATGGACAAGCTGTTCTTCGGATTACTGTCAAAGTGACAATGAAAGAGCTCGAAGAACAAGTGTGCGTGTGATGTTCTGCTAAAACTTGTGAAAACTTTCACAAAGACGTTCAAATTGCTTACCCAAGCATACGATGAGGATTGTATTAGTCACACGCAGTGCTATAAGTAGTTCAAGCGTTTTGAACACGGCAGAATGTCGGTCGGTGACGATCCCAAGCCTGCACGGCCTTCCACATCAACAGATGGTGACAAAGTCGAGAGTTCGTGCTGCGGTTCGAGGAAATCTTCGTTAGTCTGTTCAAAAATTTGTTCACGAAATGGGCATCAGCGTAGGATATTGCCATGAAATTTTTGTCTATTTCCTTTGTTTCAAAGGACGCCGTTTCCAAACCATACAGGAGATCCAGGACAATACGAGAAGAGACATACGGGCCATTCCAGTGAGTGCGTTCCAGGAGGCTTTCAAAAAATGGAAGAAACGATGGGAACAGTGTATTGCCAGTAGGGGGGGTATAGTTTGAGGGGGGGCAATGCTTAAAGTGTTGTACGATAAGCCATGAAGGTGTTATAGGAAAAGTTCCTTTTCTTTTTGAACAGCCCTCGTACATGTTGCAGGCGCTGTTTATAGGCGGGTAGTTTTACACTGTGGAGCAGTGGCACCGCAATCAGACGCTCTGCGCATTGAGAACCACAAGTTATAGGCGCATGGTGCATGCAACGCTGCGAATAACATTGGAAAAAAGCATGGTTCATCTCTCTTTCATAGGAATCATTATAACACGAGAGTAAAACGGGTCCTTGCAGAAGTAGTTGAATATTTACTGCACATTGATACATGCGAGCTTGCACAATATCTATTGGTATTTGGCAGCTAGATCACCGTTTAACGTAGATGTGGGTGCACCTACGTCGACGCTTGGTGATACATCTCCATCGCGAGAAATAACGTTAGTAGTTAATGATTACACAATCCAGTAGTAAACGTTGAGAGCGTAATCAGAGAAAGCAAATAAAAGAGCGTCGCTGACTGAACGCAGAACTTGGGCGAGGGCAATGCTATCCAGAAAAAAATTTAACGGTAAACTTATTTGACAGATATCTGTATCGCTGGGTAAAAATTATACAAATAAAACAAACCCTCCAGCCACTTTCTGTCTAAGTTTTTAATATTGCAAATAAAAACTGGCCCTATTTCGAGACCCATTCGGTCTCTTCTTCAGGGGGCGACTGTACAGCCGGCTCTGCAGCTAGCGACTTCTCTTAGTGGTTGTCCTCCTCTCCAACGTCGTTCTTCCCGCCGCTGGCGGGAAGAACGACGTAGGAGAGGGGGAAAGCCACCAAGACCGTGTTTTTCTGCGCCTGTGAAGCGCTGCGTGGTGAAGTGATGTGCTTCGTTCACTGAACGTTCGTGTAGTGTACACGTGCTAGATCTCCCAATGGGGCAGCGCTGCGCGCCCAACTGTCGCCGATATCGACAATGTGCCGAAGGTCCGAGTGTTTTCACTCCCAAAGGACGACCAAAAAGCGAAACGAGAGCGCGCCGTTCATCGGGATGACATCCATATGCGGTATCTCCGAGATTCGAAGGTATGTGTGTGTCTATACATACTACTTGGTTTTGAGTTGGTTTAAAAGCACCGCCTCTAACAAATTCGGTTTGTTATATAAAATAATAATACTGCCTCTTACGTTCGTTGTTTCAATTTGACTGTATTTGGTTTAAGCCCACAAGAACTCTCAGCAATTCGCGGCGCAGACCACGCCTCAGTATTCGAGAAGCTTCACAATTGTAGTAGATCGTTTTGTCCATAATGCGCGGAAGACGCGAAAATTCATGCTTATTTGCTCATTCCAGAGCTTGCACGAACACCAGTGATAAGGCTGGAAAATTTTAACGCGTGATGTATAAAAGACGGCACGACCGAACGATGGTCAGTTTATCGACAGTCGACGCTCTGTTCGCCGCTATCATTGCGAATGTGTATTCCTGTATTCTGACTTTCTGTTTCCCGGTCACCAGTTCGGCCAGATAAAGCGTTTCTTCCTTCACACGTCGACTGTTACCTTCGTCAACGTCAAGACCACGTGACAATATCGCGTTAGCATAAGCCTTGACATTACACAGTTTCAGCTGAGCGTCGCTAACGCTCACCCCCGCGTGTGTGCTTTGTCTCGCGGTATCTCCAAGGTATATGTAAACTGGTAGCGTAACTTCCATAGAAGCGCATGTATCCAGTAGCTGGCGGCTCGTTGCCACCGTCGCCATCTACGTATGGAGAGGACAACTAACAGCAAACAAAAAATAAAATATGACGTCACAACCGGAAGTGGTAGCGACGTCGTGCATTTGCCCTAAATGGCGCGAAATTGAAATTTCTCTTAATTGCTGACCTTTTACATGTCTTTTGACAAATACGCGATTTTATTGCGCCTTTATGGCTCGCCAGATGCGTGCGCGAGAAAAAAGGGAGAGCAACAAGAAAGATTGAGGAAGCAACGTTGTTTTATTAGCCAAATAGTGTACTTGCAATATCACCGAAAAATTTTGCAGATGAAGAAATTGTGATACAACTGTTCACGAGCGCAGTAGCACAAAGGTTCGAAAACTCACGTTGCCCAATCGTGGAAAACCACTGCAGCGAAACAGCAGCCTTGAGAATATCACTTCGGCGGCCTTAGAGCACAGCGTTTCTTCGCTTAGCGTGCCACATTCACCATCACGAAAGGCGAGGGCACGCCGGCCGCGCGCCAGCGAAGGCAGTCGGCAGTCACAGGAGCGGCTATCTACACATTCTGTGAGCTAGTTCAGCTCTGAAATGTCACGCCAGTAAACAGCACATAGGCAAATAAATAAACTGAAGGTACGCAGTGGCGTAGCCAGGGGGTGGCACACCGGGTACGTCCCCCCCCCCCCCCCGAAATGTTTTTTTTTTCGCCATGGCATACATAGCGAAAAATGGCCATTTCAAGGAGGTGCCCCCCTCCGAAATCAAGGAGGTGCCCCCCCCCCCCCCGAAAACAATTTCTCGCTACGCCCCTGAAGGTACGCACGAAACCACCACGCAAAAGTGGGCGATGCCTCGTTGACCCGGCATTGTGCCGAACTAAACACAAGCAATGATAGCAGACTGTTTGCATACGCCCCCATTTATGGCGCTCGAGCAAAGATGAGGCAATCAACCATTTTGCCAAGTGTCAGATTAACCGTAAAGTCAATTTCTAGTTTACATTGGCATATATAAAATTATGAGTATTCGAAAAAAAATTGCCCTGAGTTTTTGCTTTTCTTTATTTGTCCCCTCCTCACCTAGTCGCGCTTCAATCGTACGGCGGGCGGCGTTGATGTCTGTGGCAATAGGTTTTCGACCACTTTTCGTTCCAAGTTTCGCGACCGATATAATTTGACCATGGTGTCTCACTGTCCAGGGCCGCTGTTTCTTCTCTAAGGGGATAGCTTTGTTTTTACCATTGTTATTCGCAGTGTCATGCCCATCATGCGCCTATAACGTGTTGTTCTCGA